>APFE031515929.1:177356-193153 GCA_000404065.3 Pinus taeda | reverse complement strand
GTGGCTGTCCTGGTGGAATCTCCCCAAACACTATGGCATACTGATCAAGGATAGACTGTATCTCTGGGTGTACCATCTACCCTGTAGTCCCTGCCTCTGATACATGTAGCTCCACTGCCCACTCTATGTCTCCCTTTCGGAAGACTGCCTCCATCCTATGAGCCAAAACAGTTTGAGGCAGATATGTGTGTTGTCCCTGTATCTTCTCATCATCCCACTCCATCTCCAGGGTCTTCCAATCTATCATGACCTTCCCTAGAGTGATAAGCCATTGAACACCCAGTATCATGACCACAGCCCATCGTCACTTAAAGCTCTCGAACATAACGAGCACATATCATGGTCTGATCTCCTAGGACCAATATTGAAAACCCATCGAAGCTCTCTGTCTGTATACCTCTCCGCTCAACTATCTAGGCATCGATGAAGTTGTGGGTCACCCCACTGTTAACCAAAACTGATACTCTCTGGCCAAGTGTTGTCCCTCGTATGCATAGCGTCAGATACTTGGGAACTCCTCGTAATGCTGCAAGGGCCCCTCCGGTGGGTGAAAAAGATGCACCATCTACTACTGGCGGTGGCGGTGGCAAAGGACCCAATATGGAATGGCTATCTCCTGCCTCCACATCATCCTCGTCATCCTCGTCTCCACTTCTCTTGGAGAAGACCTCAATAAAATGTGCTTTACCAGCAGCACATCTATGTCCTAGTGCCCATGGCTCCTGACAAGTGAAGCACAACCACGTCTTCTTCAGCTCCCTCCTGGCATCATTGTCAAGTTGTACTCGTCCTAGATTCCCCTTTGGAGGTGGAATCCTCACATCCTTCCCCTTAGACTGGAATGTCTGTCTCTGGGGGTAAGGTGTCCGGGTCTTGGGTGAGACATCTTGTAAGTCCTGGGTCCTGCTGATAGCGTCCTGGAGTGTGGCTAGTCTAGTGGATCGGACTAAACCCTGAAGTGGCTCTGCTAACCCCTGAACATACATATAGAGCCTCCGTGTCATGGATAGGTCTGGCACCATCACAAAGACCCTCAAGAAATCTGCAATGTAGGTATTTAGGCTCCCTGTTTGTTTGAGCCTTGTTAGCTCAACAAAATGCTGCTCTGGATCTCTCCGATCAAATCGCTCCATCAGTCTCCTGGTAAACTCGATATACGTCGTCACTGTGGAGTTCCCTAGTGTAACCATCCCATGAAACCACCAATCCTGGGCCTCACCATCCAAATGTAATGTTTCCACCTTGATGGCCTCTGTCTTCGACATCTGGTTAAGCTGGAAATAAATGTCAGCTTCTCCACCCAAGACTTTGCTGAACTGTTTGATGAACCATCAAACGTAGGCAAGTGAAATCTACTCATTGCACGATGGGTGTCACCATCATGGTAATCCTGGTACCCTCTGTGATGGTCGCAGAGTCTACTATCCCGCCGGAGCTGAACAAAATCTCTGAATGACAGAGCTTCCCTAAACTCCTACCCATAGGCCTGGTACTCTGCAAAATAATTGCCCATATGTCCAGGCTCTGCCTCCTGCTAGGCTACGACCCCCATGTTGGCTCCTAAGAAAGTGGGCATGGTAGAGCATGTAGGGGCATTTGAGGCCACCTGTTGCACAGTATCACACTGCTCTGGTAAATGGTGGGATGTGCCCAATCCCTCACCAACCTAAAAAACCCATGGGCTCTCACGCTATCTGCCCTCTACTCCCATGAATCTTTTCCCCATCACCTCAATCTACCTCGATAGATCCTGCACGGACTTGAGGAGCATATCTACAAATCTCTTCCCGTCATCGTCTGCCATCAGATCCTCCTGCTCCGCGTCCACCACAGGCTCCTCCTGTTCTGCATCCACCACCAGAACATAGTCTCCCTCTCCGTAAGTGTTCTCCAACCTATGCCCAGTGTCTATGTATCTCTGACCTCTGTAACAGATATAAAGTTTTTCCCCTGGTGTCATAGATTGCTAGCTCCACAGACTGAGCCAGATCTATGCTCTGATACCACTGTAATATTCCTAACCCAGAATATTCCTCAAACCCCAACAAATTCTCCAACCAAATATGTGCAAATGATATAATAACCCAGAAGTGATAAAATAACAGTGGAACAACATATAATAATGTAAACCAGAAATATAAGTAGATATACAAGAAATGTAGCGAGAAATGCTAAGCCATTTTATTATACTGAGGAATAAATGAGTACAAGAGGTGATTAGACAGATGGCACCTTGACTTGCACAAGGCAAGTGAAGAAATACTCTCAGAATGACAAGAATGGCCTCTCTACGTGGATGTTGCTACTGCTAGAAAAGAAATGATGATTTGGGGCTTCTCCCCTCCTCAAAAAAAGATGAAACTCTAGATTTAGGCTCTACTCAAGAAACCCAGAAAGCTTTCCTGGAATGGCCTAACACTGATCTGCATCCTAGCTGCTGGAAAACTACCGTGCTACTGCTACTACTGGAAATCAAATGAGTATTTTGGGCTACTCCCCTCCTCAGAAAAGGCTGAAACTCTGGAATCGGACACTACTCAAAAACTCAGAAAAGCCTAGAAAAATTTTCTGAAATGGCCGACCCCCGAAAATCACCCTCTTGGGGTTCTGCGTAGTTCCTCAAAGACGCTGATGAAACTGCTGTTGAAATGCTAATGAAACTACTGCCGGAATTCCAATGGAAATACCTTGCCCGAGCAAGCACTCGAAGTCCCCCAGGGCTAAGGGTGAGATCTCCGAACGGAGACACTCAATGCACTAAACAGTGCTGCAGACTAGCTAAACAGCTAGCGTGCTCTAAGTCGAAATGACTGTCGCAAATGCTCATAACCAGAATGATCAAAATGAGGGGGCTCATCTTTATTTTATAACCTCTGCCTCTCACAATTCCTAGGATCACCTCCTCCTGCGTGATTCCCCTCCTGCCATGTGTTCTTCCCTTCTGCGCAGTCCCTCCATGTGTCTGCGTGGGCCCCATTTCTGCGTCCCCCTTTGGCCCCCTTGGCTCCTCCATAAGTCACAATGTTGTGCTACTAGGAAGTGACTTTTTATTCTTAAAGTGAGTTATGTCCCCTGTCCTCACTTTTTTATTTATAAATAACTATAGAAGGCAAAAATTGGGCAAAATTGAATATTCCAATTAGCCATGGCTAATTAGGAATATTACATTCTTAACCAAATAAGGCCTTGCATTTATTTTTATATTTGATGCAAATCTTGCCTTAGGGATGCATTTTCTAAGATTTTCATTTCCTTATTGATGCATTTCTTTGTCATTTGGATGTATTTCTTTTCTCTTGAAAGTATGTTGCATATTGCATGAAGAAAGATGTTGGAAAAGTAGAGTTATTTGACTCACTTAGATGCAACAAAGATGGAAATTTGCGACTACAAATTTTCATGCATGATAGCATTCTTGAACTTGCATGTTTATGCCAAGAAGGTGTTCGAAAGTGGAGTATGTTGACTCACTTTGTTGCAACAAATTTGGTCATTTCATCTCTTTAAGTACTTGTACATACCAATGAGATTCTTGTACTTGTGAGAGAGTTGAGAATTGTGATACATGCATGAGAGTTTGTGTGTGTGAACAGTGGATTTTTTTGATAGTTTCATTGTGTTTAGAACGTGCATGAGGATTGGCTTGTGTGGTCGATTGATTGTTACATGTATGTTGTCAACTTGAGAAGGTTGATCATTTGCACATGCATGAGTGTCAACTTTTGTGGTTGATTGGTTGTTATATGTATGTTATATCGACTTGGAAGAGCTGATTTTGTCTCCAAATATGAAAGGGAGATTGTGACAAATTGTGTCATGAGAATGTGGAATTCTTGTTGTAAATCATCAAGTTGTTGTATATGCTTTTGCTTGACTTCAAAGTCAGTTGTTTGAAGAAGCATGTTTTGTCGACTTGTGTTTAGTCGATGTTTTATAACATCTTGGTGTATAAAAAGATGTAAGAGAATATGGCGATGTCACATGCTGTGACATTTGTTGCTTTGAAGAAGCAAAAGGAAGAGGTCGTCAAGTTATATTCTTGCATGAGTGTCTTTCAAACACCATTAACCTTGAAAGGTGTTTCTTGTGACAAGATGTTGCAGGATTTTGGATGGTTCATGCTTGAGTAAGAGACTCATGATTAGCCTTCATTCTCAAATCATGACATGAGAAACATGTTAATAATGGAGGATGATGGAATCAAGAAGCGAAAGTGGACAAAAATGCCAAAAAAAATTGCAGCCATTGTATGTGATTTGATGTGTTGACGCCAAGAAGTGAAAGAGATGGTGAATGCATTCTTCCAAATGTGGAATTTGGAACCATGAAGGTAAAAGAATGGTCATTTATTTTCTTGTTACTACTAATATTAGAACTTATTGTTGTAGTTCACATAGTTGGGCTTAACTTGGAAAAGTGGTTTCCAAGGAGAAGCTTAAATCGAATGCATGTGATGCAAAGGAGGAACATGATTCTCAGTGGGAATGCCATCAGTTAGCTTTCCAAGCACCGAGGGATCACTTGGTACAACAGGGTAATTAGCAAGCATCCATCAAGTGTTGGATTGGGTCAGCAACAAAAGGAGAACATTGGTTGAAGTGACAAGCCATTTGCAAGGCAAGACATGTCAGTGAACCCAAGTGGTTGTCATGGAGATTTTTCCAAGTACAATCAATTGATAGAACTTGGGAAGGAGAAGTGTATTCAACTCTCATCAGATAACCAACTTTTGTGGGTTCAAAATCCTGTCAGTGGGAAGGAGTGATCAGAATTTGGATTAGGGGCAAAAATTATCTCAAAAATCAAAGTTCTCATAATCACCTTAAACCTAAACAACCCCGTTCATCTCGGAAATATGATACCAATGCAACTCGTTTCGTTCAAAATGGAGTTCGTATGAGGAAGATAGAGCCCATTGAATGCTTTGCCAAACAACAAAAAATTTGAAAAAAATGTATAGTCACTACACAGTCAGCAGTACGGATTGCTAACATGACAGGTGACTGTACAAAGTCAAGATTGGTTAATGTCCTATCTAGATTCTCCAAATGGCATGTTCTTATTGGTTTACATATTTGGTACATTGGCAAGTTTTCGTTGGTTAATTGTGGACCAATGAGGAGGGGACAAGTGGCAAGCCTGGAGGCCGCCACGTGTCCCTCCCCAAAGGTCGGGTTATGGCACAATGTAAAATTTTTATGTAAGCTTTGGGGTTCAACCCTGCAACCTCCTCTACATAAACCAAACAACATATTGTTCCACCAACGACTTGTTTCTTAACAAGTTATGTTCACATCACATATTTATTGTTTAATGATTAGGCGATTGGGGATTAGGAGGGAGCGAGCCCGTGTGTTAATTTTAGGTATGTTCTATGCTAAATCAATTTATTTCAATTTTCACAGTTAGCTCAATATCTTTTCCAGATTAGCAATCACATCAGCATTAAAGTAAACTGCAGATAGAACATAAATATAAATCGCAGAAGACAAGCCAAGACAAGACGAGACAAGACGTGGTGCTAGCTAGGGACAAACCCCAATGTGGGGAAACCCTTGATCAATTCTTCTTATATGTTCTTTAATAGTTCAGCAGAGAGAGAGAGAGAGATAGGACATTTACAACAGAAGTCAACACTTTGACTCATCTAGATAAGATCATAGATCCTCTCTAAGAAGATGATACATGAGATCAGTTGAAGATATGTTTCTTCAACTAATTCTCTAAGGTGACTCCTTTACCTATCATTGTATTGCATTTCGTCATCATGTTGCACCTCACCCCGCTGCACCCATCATCACTATGCTACATCTCATCACGATTTATTAATCATGATTGCACCCATCACTGTATTGCCTTATGTGCCATTGCTGCACCATGTTGCCATCTTGTCCTATGTGTTGGCTGCACCTTGCTTGCTCGGTCTCCCTTGCTTGCTAGTTGTCCCTAGCATGCTTGTTGTCCTTAGCATGCTTGTTGTTGCATGCTAGTTGTCCCTTGCATGCTAGCTGTAACATTGCATGCTTGGTGTATTTGCTGCTAAGTACCATACAACTGTCCCAATGTTAGTTAGCTATCCCTTGCATGCTGCTCTCCTTCAAAGACAGATGCTTCGGCTGTTTCGACAATTCCTGGCAGTTCTAGCAGTTCTGGCTGTTCCTGGCAGTTTCGATTGTTCCCAGTAGTTCCAGCAATCTCGGTAGTTCCGGCTTTTCCGGCAGTTCTAGCTTTTCCGGTAGTTCTTGCTTTTCCGACGTTTCTGGCTTTTCTGGCAATTTTGGCTTTTTCGGCATTTCTGACTTTTCTGGCATTTTTGACATTTCTAGCTTTTCCGGTAGTTCCGGCTTTCCGCCTTTTCCGACAGTTCCGGTAGTTCTGGCTTTTCTGGATTTTCTAGTAGTTCCGACTTTTCCGTATTTTCTGGCAGTTCTGACTTTTCCAGCAATTCTGGCATTTCCAGCTTTTTCAACAGTTCTGACTTTTCCGACTTTTCCGGTAGTTCCGACATTTCTAGTAGTTCCCGCTTTTCTGGCTTTTCCATCTTTTTGAGCAACATAGAGCTTATTCTCCCGTGACTGTATTTAGATATAGGGCATGTTATCTAGGGCAACGTATACCCTAGGGCACTCTCTCTAACTCTCATCTTCATCAAACCCAAAACAAGATGAAGTGAGATCACAAGAGTGAGTGTGTGCGTGACAAATGACTTCAAGTCCTCTTCTATTTATACTAAAACATAGAGGTTGAATAAACAGATTGTTGGGCTTCTGAGCCTACATAAGTTGCTAGCCGACTTGACAATTTGTCCATAATCAAAATAAATTCATATCTTCATAAATACTTATCGGAATCGGATCATCTTTAGATCAATCCTACACCTCTCGATGAGAGGGATCCAAGAAAAATATCAGCTGCCATAAATAAGATGACCCACATGGAGTTTGGCCCTAGTTGCCAATTTTAACACTCCCTCTCAACTACGGAGAACTCCATCCATTGATCCATAAGTCCAACTGTATTATCTCTACCATCAGTGCCCTACACTGCTCTACTCTCCTCTGATCTGCTAAGATTTGCTTTGCTCTGCTCTGCTCTGCTTTGCTTTGCTCTGCTCTGCTCTGCTTTGCTCTGCACTGCTAAACCATGAAGAAGAAGAATTGATCGAGAATGTCTCATACCATTCTCTACTAACCCGAAGTCGGTTTCATCTGGAGAGAGTGTGTCACATCACTCTTACTAACCCGAAGTCAATTTTATTGATCCCAGATCAATATTGCAAGAGAGTGTCTCAAAACACTCATACTGATCCCAGATCAGTTTCATTGATCCAAAATCAATATCACAAGAGAGTGTCTCAAACCACTCATATTGATCCCAGATCAATGGAGGTCATCCTAGCATAGGGAGTAGGGTAGATACAACGATGTATCCATCAATAGAACTACTATGGTCCCTATCCTCATTTCCTAGCTCATTGATCAGATGAGAGGTACTTCCCATGAGTCCCAGACAACATGGGTAGGATGCCTCGACAAGAGAATGAATCATCTTGTCCACAGGAGAATAAATCATCCTGTCAGTGGATGCCACAGAGAACGAATCATCATGGCCCACAGTTGCCACGGAGAACGAATCATCCTGGCCCACAAGAGAATGAATCATCTTGTTCCACAGTATCCACAGAGAATGAATCATCTTAGCTCACAGGAGAACAAATCATCTTGTTCCATAGTCGCCACGGAGAAAGAATCATCCTGTCCCATAGGAGAACGAATCATCCTGTTCCACAGTCCCCATGGAGAATGAATCATCCTGGCCCATAGGAGAACAAATCATCTTGTTCCATAGTCGCCGCAGAGAACAAATCACCCTGGCCCACAGGAGAATGAATCATCTTGTTCCACAGTTGCCATGGAGAACGAATCATCCTGGCCCATAGGAGAACGAATCATCCTATTCCATAGTCGCCACGGAAAATGAATCATCCTGGCCCACAGGATGAATCATCTTGTTCCATAGCACACCACCAGGGGAGGGTGAGTCGCCCTATGGTCATATGTTGCTCCAGTATGTACCCCAAGCCCCTAGAGCTCCCAAAGCTCAATGCATGCAACATGCAGGACCCTTATAAGAAGGTCTCTCAACGACTCCAAGTTGTTTGGGAAAGTTACAGATTTGACCTTTCCTTGGGGCTTTGACAAAAAATGTGTGCAACCTGTACATCAGTCTCAATGTGATGGAGCCTCCTCGCACATTGACTTACCATATCCCAGATAAGACAGTATCTGATGTCTATCTGCTGGAGCAATCATCGAATATGGGATTCCTCAATAATCGAAACCCATCTCTGGTTGTCATAGAGAAACACAGTGGTATTCATCATGTGTACAAACATCTTACTTAAGAGATTCTACAACCATGTAGCTTCACATGAGATCATACTCGCAGCTGTGTATTCGGTCTCAACGGTGCTTATAGCAACTGATTTCTGCTTCCTGCTCATCCATGATATCGAAGCAGAATCCAAAGAATACCAGCACTAAGAAGTGCTCTAGTGATCCTCCACACTGCTTGCCCACTCAGCATTTGAATAATCATGCAGTTTCATATTTCCAATAGTGTATCACAATCCATGAGAGATTGTGCCCTGAAGATATATCAAAAGATTCTTGGCACCAATCCAGTGAGGCTCAAACAAATATGAGCTCACCATGCTAACTACGAAACATATGTCCAGACGGAAGTTCACCAAGGACATCAATGTGAATGAGTTTATGAAACTCAGAGGCATTTCCCAAATCTGGTCCAACATCACTACCATATAACTTCCGAAAGTTAATATCCTTGACGTAGTTCCACATTCGAAATCCAACTCCCTCTTACTTTTGCAAATGAGAGGGTCTACCCCTGTTAGAAATAGGTCATCCTCATAAGGTGCCAGTATGAGAGGTCTATCATCCACAACCTTCGGGTAATGGTTTGGATCAATTTCACTCCTAGTGAATCTCAGCTTCATCTGACAGCTATCAATCCTCTCATACTATGCCCAGGGAGTTTTGCTTCAAGCCATAGAGGGATTTCTTCCACTTGTATATATGATATTCCCAATCATGAATCTCAAACTCCTCAGATTTTTCCAAACCTGTGGACCTACTACATGAGGGGAATGGTCCCCTTGTAAGATTTTCCTTTGGTACATCTCAGACATGTACTTTCATGCTCTTTTTGAATTCAGGCATCCCTGTCACCATCTGACTCACAGACCTTCGGTGCTATGTGCCAATGGACATGGTCCCTAGTGGATTTCCTACAACTTGATACAACCCCAAACTCAAAAACATCTTTGAAAATTCTATTTTCAAACACGTACCTTTCCGTCAATGAGTGCCACCATGAAACCTTTGACTTCCATTGCTGAAATGGACACCAGATTCTTTTTGTGATCAGGTACATAAAAGAGATTATGTAAATGAATTGATTTACCCTCATTCAATTGAGGGATAACATTCCCTACACCCTTTCCAGGATAGGTGGCATCAGCTCCAAGTATAATCCCATGATTGTTTCCATCTCTGCCAAATTAGAGAGTGCACCCATCTATCCGATGAAGTTCCTTGAAGCACTACAATCAATAAGCCAAATTCCCAAAGAATATGAAGGAGAGGGCCAATACAAGATAACGTTTCTTTATCTTATCATAAACAACATTTGATTCTTCATACCCGGGGCTCCTTGCTTTCTTTAAAGAGTCGACCGTTTCCTTGATGACTTGCATTACCTGTCATTCCTTTGGTCATTGAAGATGTCCTTGGAATGATTGTTATCTTCATCAAGAGATGTGTCTCTTCCATTCGGAAACTCCTTTGCATAATGGCTGAACTTATTGCAACCAAGGCATCCGCCTTTCCTTCCACCCTTAGATCCAAACTTCCCAATGAAGTGATCTTTAGGTAGGCCATCAGAAACTTCTGTTGTGCCATTCTAATAATGTTCTCTACTTCGAATTCACCCTCGGTGAATTTGATGAGGGATGAGGAATCCAATGATCCTTTTGTCCTTTCCCAACTGTCTTCGGTGATTGCTCTTTCACTCTTGCTTGGGCATTGTCTTCACCTCAGCTCTGATACCATGTTAATTTTAGGTATGTTCTATGCTAGAGCAATTTATTTCAATTTTCACAGTTAGCTCAATATCTTTTCCAGATTTGAAATCACATTAGCATTAAAGTAAACTGCAAATAGAACATAAATATAAATCGCAGAAGATAAGCCAAGACAAGAGGACACAAGATGTGGCGCTAGCTAGGGACAAATCCCAATGTGGGGAAACCCTTGATCAATTCTTCTTATATGTTCTTCAATAGTTTAGCAGAGAGAGAGATAGTACATTTACAATAGAAGTCAACACTTTGACTCATCTAGATAAGAACATAGATCATCTCTAAGAAGATGATACATGAGATCAGTTGAAAACATGCTGCTGCAACTAATTCTCCAAGGTGACTCCTTTACCTATCATTGTACTACATTTCATCATCATGTTGCACCTCACTGCGTTGCACCATGCTGCACCCATCATCACTATGCTGCATCTCATCACGCTTCATTAATCATGACTGTACCCATCATTGTAGTGCATTATGTGCCATTGTTGCACCATGTTGCCATCCTATCCTATGTGTTGGCTGCACCTTGCTTGCTTTTGTCCCTTGCTTGCTTGTTGTCCCTAGCATGCTTGTTGTTGCATGTTAGTTGTCCCTTGCATGATATTTGTAACATTGCATGCTTGGTGTATTTGCTGCTAATTACCATACAACTGTCCCAATGTTAGTTATTGTCCCTTGCATGCTGCTCTCCTTTGGAGACAGATGCTCCAGCTGTTTTGGCAGTTCCCGACAGTTCTGGCAGTTCCAGTTGTTATCAGCAATTCCGGCTATTCCTAGTAGTTTCGATTGTTCCCAGTAGTTCAGGAAGTTCCGACAATTCTGGCTTTTCTGACAGTTCTGACTTTTCTGGCAGTTCCAACTTTTCCATCATTTTTGGCTTTTTCGACATTTCCAGCTTTTTCGGCATTTTCGGCTCTTCTGCTTTTTCCACCTTTTCCGGCACCGGTAGTTCTAGCTTTTCTGGCTTTTCTGGAAGTTCTAGCAGTACCGACTTTTCCGACAGTTCCGACGTTTTCGGTAGTTCCGACTTTTCCGGCTTTTCCAGCAGTTCTGACCTTTCCTACAGTTCTGGCTTTTTGAGCAATGTAGAGCTTATTCCCCCATGACTGCATTTAGATCTAGGGAATGTTATCTAGGGCAACGTATACCCTAGGGCACTCCCTCTAGCTCTCATCTTCATCAAACCCAAAACAAGATGAAGTGAGATCACAAGAGTGTGTGTGTGAGAGACAAATGACTTCAAGTCCTCTTCTACTTATACTAAAACGTAGAGGTTGAATAGACATGATTGTTGGGCTTCTGAGCCTACATAAGTTGCTGGCTAACTTGACAATTTGTCCATAATCAAAATAAATTCATATCTTCATAAATACTTATCGGAATTGAATGATATTTAGATCAATTCTACACCTCTCGGTGAGAGGGATCCAAGAAAAATATCAGCTACCATAAATAAGATGACCCACATGGAGTTTGGCCCTAGTTTCCAATTTTAACACCGTGGGCTAGCCCCCTCCATGTGAACACCATAACATTTAATGGTTAACACTAACCATCGGGGCTACAACAAATTATAACCACTTTCAATAACTATGGAATTATCCACCACCATGTGACCTCTACACAAAGACTAGAGGTTAATGGTTAAGCATACCTGCAACATTTTATGCCATGACATGTGAACACTCCACTTAAACCGCCAGGTCAACGGTTCCATAGCCGTGTACTTAAATGCGCTAAACCCATATTATTGTTTAATTAATCCAGTTTAACAATTAATTAAACTGGAGTTTAATTCGGTGGAGATTATGGCAAACCCCCCAAATTCGGTGGAAACTCTAAATTTAGTGAAGTTAACTAGAGTTCCTCCAGTTTTAGAGGAGGTTTTATAGGGAAAAATGTTTTGGTCATAACTGAAAAAAATTTGACCAAATGAAGCTCAAGAAAAGGTGTTCCTAGCTGATTTAGACATTCTAAACACAATGGAATAGGTTGCAAAGCCAGAGAGGCACTTATGTACATGATTTTTTTACGTTGAATTTTAAGGAAGCCTACGACCACCAAGAGAGGAGGTCAAGCCCAGATCAGTTATAGTCTAATTGCAGATATTGGAGAGTCATCTTGGGGGTTTTTGGATGATTTGAGTCCATTGAAGTAGGATTCAAGAGCTATAGAGCATTATATACTATACTTTTTTTCATTTTGAGCAAATAGAGAGGCCCAAGCCATGGAAGCTGGACCAAGGAGATGTAGCCCAGGAGGGGTGAACTCCTTTATCAAAACATTATGTTAAGTGTTCTTCTTTATGTTTTTACATTCATTTACTTACTATTGTTCAACACTTTAATTTCATGCTATTATGCTCATGGTTCTAACATAAAACTTAACATAAATTTACTTATTTCCAATCAAAAACACCATAAGGGAACCTATGCACATGAAGCAATTGACAAGCATTTGTTTATAAATCCGAAGTTGAAATTAGCACAACAAAACTAACATTCAATAACATATCATAAATACCTTAATCACTCATGGGAGGAAGGTTGGGATGAGAATGACGGACCAGGAGGAGAGCTGGGAAATAATGGCAGAATGTTGGGAATATATGGAGGTTCACCGGGATCACAGCTCCAACAGTACCTCTCCACGGTAATTCATGATCACAAAGTCCTGCATTTTCTATTTAAGGAATAATGGTATGTTCCATTTTTATGGTTTAAGGTTCTTTTCTACTCAAGTGGCCTCTCCGAAGGCTTGGCGACTGAAACTAAGGTCTCTAAGAGTCATTGGTTGGGTCTTGGTTGTAGTGCAAAATCTCAAGGCATCTGGTGTGCTTGAGTATTCGAGAGGTAATCTTCAGGGGGTTGACTGTTTGAGTGGATTTTCTTGGGTGAGGATTGTTGGACTGAGTGCTGTTAGTTTGGTTGATTGGGAGGGGGTTCTAGAATAGAACCTTGGGGACAATTCGAGTGTTGAAATCCAGAGGGATGTCTATCTGAGTGTGGTCACGATTGAGAAGGATGTGGGTGTGAGTGATGACAATCTGCTTGACTAGAGGGGGTTTTGGAACAAAACCTCGGGGATTATTTGGAGGCTAGTGTGGAGGATAGTTTGGAGGACGGTAGGTTCCTGGAGCAGTGGGTTAAGGGTATCCTGGAGTCGGGAGGGCACATTAGTGGGTTCTATGGCATTTGGGAGAAGCTAGTCGAAGGTAGTATGAGTATGGATATGAGTGTGCATATCACTGAGGATAGCTCCCTATTGGGCTCATGGGGTCGTCACAAGCTAAGGACAGGGGGGCGCGAGTGGGAAATTCACTGGTTGGAGGGAGAAATCGGCAAAATTGCAACAATTGTGTGCAGGACCACTCGGATATATGGGAAGGATTGACTGTGTTGCAACATTGAATTCAACAACATCAGTAGGAGAATTTGACTATGCAAGAGAGATAATTGGAAAATAAGGAACATATTCGCCAATTGGAGGATGAGGTTGACGCATTGCGGCAACAAATTGAGTAATTGAAGCTCAAGGTGGAGGAGAGTAGCAAGAGTAAAAATGAAGACTCCACTGGGCTAGATCTGAATAGAAGCAATGAAGAAGTTTCCACTAGCCTGGATCTGAATAATCCAATGCCAATGGATATTTAGTCTCTCTAGTTTTACATACAGTTTTTGAATGACACACTTCAAATGTAAATATTTATTGTTCCAGATTTGTCGAATTTATAGTTATAGGATCTCTGGAATGAGGAATTTTTGTGAAAATCACAATGAATAATAGAAGGAATGTGGAACAAATGATGTATCAACAACCCTTAGTAGGCTTGAAAATACCTTGTAAAATCTCGGTTTTACACGCAAATGGACGTGTTTTATTTATATAAAAAAATTACTCATTCTGGTTAAAAAAAAATTATTTAGTATGAAAAATAAACGTAATATAGTTATGAAGATGAACTTGAAACAATATTTATAAATGTTTTATTAATTTAAAAAGACAATTTTGAATATTTCAGAAATCAAATCAAGATATATCTATGGTAGCTTTAACGCAATATATTTATGTTTTTGGATTTTGAAATGATTTATACACTTCTAGTTCATTTAAGATACATTCAAACCCCAAATTTTTTGAAGACATTCTAACCCCAAATCTACAAAACTTTTGTTTGAGTGCAAAAATTAAGGAAAGATCTACACCTCCTAGTATTTGATCCCTCTAAATGCTCGATATTCTAATTAAGACAAATTTATGTTGATTTATGAGAATATAATTGATCATAATGTACTAAGAATATATATATATATATATATATATATATATATAATATTATATATTTATATATATATATATATAATATATTCTTAGTACATTATGATCAATTATATTCTCATAAACCAACATAAATGTAATTATTTGACAAAAATGTCAATATCTTGAGAATGGTTATAAAATGTCAAATATTTATTATTAGAAATAATATAATATAGTTATAAAGATGAACTTGAAACAATAAATGTTTTTATCAACGTAAAAAAATAAAAATAAAAAATTGAAAAATCATTCAAAATGAAATTAAAATATATCCATGTTCACTTTAATTCCATGTATTTATGTTTTTAGGTTTTCAAATAATTTTCTACATCCCATGCACTAAATTTGGTAAAATTTTTAATATTTATTTATTTATAATACAATGATCGTAAAATCAACACTCCATCAGTCCATCATTGTTGATGAGGTTTAATAATTGTTTAAAATGCAAGTGTGGTGAGGGTTTCCCTTGTTTTCCTCGATGGGTTGCCATTAATGTTACAGAGGTGTGTAAGATAGAATGATTAGCATGGAGGAAAAAATAGTGGCGAAAAGGAGGTGTGTATGGGGATGAGAACCAATGTCATCACCTTTCCGGACCTTACCCACATGTGGCATTCACACCGCCTTCAAGCTCAACCACAACAAATTTTATCAAAGAATTTAGACTTCTGTGATCCATAACATTTGTTTAGAAATTTTTGGCAAAATCACATAATTGATTGTTGACAAATAATCAATTATGTGATTTTGCCAAAAATTTCTAAACAAATTTTATCAAACCAATTTAAATATAGGCAAGTGGTGGGAGAGCGACCTCAGTTGGACATTCCCCTGGTTCGCAGTTTCTGGCAATTATAGTTGATCATGGACGCATTTTAGGGAAGAGTGCACATGAATTGGGTGTTTAATATGAGCGTTAACATGCGTTCCATAACACACACTTGTTCTTCTTTGGTTTCTAATCACTCAAGCAATCTTTCCTGTGTGTTTGATCTTTAGGTCATGGTTTTTCTTTATAAACAAAGGGATATCATCCCAGGGTGAAAATTTTTCAGTATCATTACCAAGCCTGTAGACCATTTCCTACTCTCCCTCTACTACTACTCACCAACGTTAGGGATTAGCAAATTATTTGAAGGTTCTTATATGATGATGATGATGATGGTGGTGGTTAACGTCCACTAAGACCAAATTGGTCTATTGGACCTAAAATTTTCTTAGTTTTTAATTATCTGGCTCCTCGTCTTTCTTGGCGAGATTGGTGTTGTAGCTTTCTTTTTTTTCTCTACGGTCTTCCAACTTCCTTTAT
>APFE031515929.1:94536-141827 GCA_000404065.3 Pinus taeda | reverse complement strand
TCATTTTTAGGTGGAGTTAACTTTTGTTTTATATATGGATTTATAGTTCAATTTGTAATTCCAATGAATTTTGGCTATATTTTAAACAAAATTTATTTAATAATATATTAAAAAAATCAAAACTTAAAGCTTTTGGATTAAAATATCTTTATAACTAAATTATTTATCATTGTGAAGTAGGTTTGCCAATGCTATTTTCATCTATCATGTGAAGTAGATTTTCCAATGTTCTTTTCACTGTTTGTGTAAACTAGAAAAGCCTTCATGGAGTCAAGTTAGACTTTCATGATAATTGACCCTTGTACATTGGTGAATAACTCGCCGCTTTATATCATTAGAAGCAATTTCTTTTTAAATTTTATGTTTTTGATATTATGTTCAAAAATATCATTGTTATTAAAAAACATTTGATAAAATAATTAATATTTGAGAGTGGAGATTTCCACAGTTATTCATATTGTGTGTATTTTTGGGAGAAAACTATGTAAAATGTTTACCATGTAAAAGTGTGTTAAAAGATATCATTAATATTAAAACAACATTGATAAAACAATTAATAATTTTAATAATCATCCTAGATCCATCTTAACTCTGTATCTATCAAGCGTCGAGAAGGATCAAACCTATTTGAACCTACACACATTGAAATGCAACCCTCTAACCATGCATGGATGTATTTGGGCATCTAATTTAATTAATCAATCAGCAGCACTGTGTGGGCATTGGGGTGAGGCTTATGATTTTCCTTCCAACCATTGGCAGCCAACAACACAAATGCCACCCCCTATCTTATGCAACCTATCCTAATATCTAGACCAAGGATTCCATAGGTCTTGTCCCACATCCACCCTAAATATATGAGCTTGTCCCAATGTCTTGACTAGTGATTCCAAAGGTCTTGTCCAAGAACAAATTCTCATTATGTCCTTAAATGACTCCAGGGAATGAGTTGTAACTCACAATAAAACTCTAATCAGGATGACAATTTTTTATTGTGTTGGGTTCTTGACATCAAATTACAGCTAAGGGCACACATTTCATTTGATTCAACTAATGAAAAATGTTTTATTTGACAATATCTTGAACTAGGGTATTGCTCAATAATGGGCAATGTAATTTTTACATTAAGGTTGTATTTCTCATGGCCATAGCCCAGGTGATTATGGGCAACGTGTTCATGTGGTCCATGGTTGATCACACTTGTAAGAGCATAGAAAATTCAACTTTTCTTCTCAATTTATATTTTATGCTTGTGGACCAAAATCTCATTGTGTCATCAAATGGCTTTAGGAAGAGAGTTGCAACTCGCCATAAAATTCCAACTAAAAATCCAGTTGAAAAATCCTCAATTGAAATGGACTAATAACATCAAATTATAGTTAGGGAAACTCCTCTCATCTGATTCTCCTGGCTAAAAGAGGTATTATTTGGCAATCCACAGAACGAGGGTTTTGCTTAATAAGAAACAATGTAATTTTTTAATTAATATTCTATTTTTTAAGACAATAGCTTGGGCGATTCTAGGTAGTGTGCTCACATGGTACCTGGACAAACACACTTGTAAAAGGTTACAAAACTCAATCATGTTGCTTAGTTTGGATTATATATCCCTAAACCAAATTCTCATTCTATCCCTATAAGGCTTCAAGAAGCAAGTTGCAACATGCCTGAAAACCCTATACAAGATACCAATAAAAAATTTATCGATTACCTTGAACTCCTAACATAAAACTATATTTAGGTGCACCCATCCCATTTGATTCCACTCGCTAATAATTTTTTTATCACACACTCTCCAAAACTAGGGTTTTGGTCAATAATTGACAATGTAATTATTACACTAAGGTAATTTTTTTCAAGACAAAATGTTGTGACAATGTGGATAGTGTGCCCACATGGTCTCTAGCCAAACACACTTGTAGGAGCTTACAAAACTCAATTATGATACTTGTTTTGGATTTTATACCTCCATACCAAATTCTCATTATATCCTTGAATGATTTCAAGAAGTGAGTTGCAACTTGCAATAAAATCTAAATGGGACTTCAATTGAAAAAATCATCTATTGTGTTGAAGTCCTGACATTGAATTACAACTAGTATCAACCTTCTCATCTAATTCCACCACCTAAAAAAGGTTTTATTTGAAAATTTCCAAAACTAGGGTTTTTCTCAGTAAAGGACAATGCAAATTTTGCATTAAGATTATATTATTCAAGACAATAAATCTAGTGATTTTGGGTAGCTTTCCCATTGGGTCCTTAGTTGAACACACTAGAAAAAACTTACAAAACTCAATTATGTTTATCGATTTATATTTTATGCCCAAGAAACAAATTTCCATTGTCTCCATGAAGATATTAGGAAGGGATTTTCATCTCGCCATTAAATTGTAACCACGAGTCTCATTGAAAAATCATTGATTTCATTGGATTGATAACATCGAATTTCATCTTCGAGCACCATCCCATCAGATTCCACTGGCTAAAGAATGTTTTATCGTACTAACTCCAAAAACTAGGGTTTTTCTGAATAATGGACAATCTAATTTTGCAAAAATGTTATATTAGGACCCCAAGCTACATTTAAGGGGGTTGGCACACTTGAGACAAATGAACAACATAGAGGATTACATATCAGAGTTCTAGTCTAGTAGTGAAGGTGTCATACATCTATCAAGCTCAGTTGATAATGTCATTTGTAGAGGGGTTATCAAATCCCTTGTGTGGATGGGTGAGGCCTACAAGCCCACAACATTGATGATGCCATTTCCAGGACCTGAGACATGATTGATGCAGTTCCCAAGACCAAGGCCCCTATACACATCGAGCCCATGGCTCCTCAAGGGAGCAGATACACTCATGAACATTAGAGGGAGATCGGGCATGGTTAGTTGGATGATAACGAGCAGGAGGACGAGGCTGAGAAGGAGATAGACTATTGTGATGGAGGACCATAGTTTGTCGGAGGAGAACCACCGCCACCACCACCACTTTGGTGAGGAGTTCAAATTGTTCCCACCAGGGGAATTCTTGCTTCACTTTGGGAATTTATGAAGTACTTAACACTATGGATCAGGGGCATAGTGCAAGGGCAGTGTGTGCCAATATT
Source organism: Pinus taeda (assembly GCA_000404065.3). Lineage (NCBI taxonomy): Eukaryota > Viridiplantae > Streptophyta > Pinopsida > Pinales > Pinaceae > Pinus > Pinus taeda. The sequence continues at coordinate 138,717 of APFE031515929.1, read as the reverse complement.
GGTGGACAGTGTGGCTATCCACAACTTTATTGATGCCCATATGGCGGAAAATAGAGGCATACATATGAATACATTTGAGGGGTATTCGATGTTAGTACAAGGAGACCAAACTATGCAGTGCACAAGATATGTCCCTAGTCTAGCTTTGATTATGGGGAACTATTCCGTGACTGACCATTTCTTTGTGGTTGATGTTCCAAACACCAATGTGGTGATGGGTGTCTAATGGTTGTATTCATTGGGGTGGGTCACTACTGATTGGAGGAAACTGGAGATGGAGTTCATGGGCCCATATGGGAAGTTTGTAGTGCTTAGGTTATCAAGTGCTCAAAATTATGCGAAAAAATAGAAGTGTCAGAACTTTGTTAAAATCAGCTTCAGATCGAATAGCTCATCATTTTGAATCCAACGGTGTGAACGACACTCAAATCCAAGCTCATATCCAAAAGTTAGAGCAAGTCATAGTTCAAGTTTGACTTGTCCACATGGAAGGATTAGATGATGTGGCAAAGCCCTTTAGTGAATGAGGAAGCACCAAGTCATAGGTTGCCATTGGCCCCCGCATATCGCAAATCGCAGTCACAGGCGGATCATGTTAAAAAACAACCCCGAGCAAAGAAGGGATGTGAGGTGCGATGTGATGGATCGCAATCACAGATTGGCGAAGGGAAGGTGTTTCAAAATCAGCCCTCGGCGAGTTCAAGTTGTGATACGATATCACTATCGCATATCACAACAGGGTAGACCTGCATATTGTTACTCGCTTTTACCCCACCGATTGCGAAACGTGATAGTTCCCAAATGTGATGCCACTATAGCTTCCAGTTTATACTCCCATCAGGTCCATCGTAGTGCAATCACAAATCGCCCATTCTTATTCATAGACCATAATCCCGTAGCATTTGCTAATTGAAATTTGCAATAAAATGATCGGCCGATAGAATATGGCCCACTGCGTGACAAAATTCTCATCAGTTAGCAAATTTTTGAGTGAATTTGTGGGATTATGTCAGTTTTAGAGAAATTTGTGGAACGAATAGTGAGGAAACTAGGAGAAGTCATAACTTTTTCAGTTACTATCCAAATTATGTACAAAAAGAGTCAATTCCTAGCAGTTTTGGCTATTCTGAACTCATTGAGATAGGTTTTAGAGGCATTTGAGCATTGTAAACACACTTTTATTGTAATTTGGAGCTTAATAGAGAGGCCCAAGCATTGGAAGCTGGAGAAAGGAGATGTAGCCCAAGAGGGGTGAAAAACTCATCAAATATCTATGTTGTGTGTTGTATTTTGATGTTCTTTGATGTTATTTTGTTGTTGTTCAGCATAAGTTTTATCTTAAATTTTTTATAACATTTACATAAGAAATTCTCATGGGAATCAGTTAATTAAGAAAAAATGGTGAATCCTTAAGAACTTAATAAGAAAATGATAAGCATCTTGGGTTTTATTCTGAATGGGAATTAGCAAAACATTATTAATCTGCTTCATTTCAGATCAAGTTGGTATTGGAGCATTGGTTTTTTCTTACTATTTTTGCTTGTGCAAAGAAGGAGTATTGTTTACTAGTTTTGTGTCATGCTAACAAGGTTAAAACTCAAAAAAGGAGAAGGGAAACTGGTTGAAAGCAATGTATTTGGCTCAAGTGGAAGAAGAGAAAGGTTGTCGAAGTCTTCTACACTAGTACATCCTCAAGTTGTAGAAGTTGCAGTTGAATCTTTAGAGACCATGTCTCATGAAGGAGAACCTACCATGACCGATGATGAAAAAGAATTCATAAAGGCCCTTTTCGATATGATTGAGATGGTTAAGGTCCTCTATGAAGAGAGGAATAGAAGATTGCAAGGAGAAAGTTCCAAACCTTCCAATGGAGAAGGTTCTTCAGGAGAAGGTAATGGAAAAAGAGGTAATGGAAAAGGAGGTAATGGTAACAGTGACAAACCTCCACCCTCTCCACCTTCTTCTTCATCTTCTTCTTCACAAGCATCTTCAAACTCTTCCACTAATACAACCCTTACTCATACTCATCATCATTCTTCAAAAGGAACTAGAAAATCACCTTTTCTAAAACTTGATGTTAAATTTGAGTTTCCCATGTATAATGGTGAAGTGAATGTAGAGAAGCTTGATAATTGGATTCATTAGTTGGAGGTCTATCGCAGGATTCATAACCTTCAAGAGGATGATATCAAAATTCAGTTGGCTTCATTGAGAATGGAGGGTGAAACACTCATTTGGTGGGAAGCAAGGACTCAAGACGAGATCAAAAAAAATGGTAAGATCTATGTTACTTGGTCTGATTTCACTGCAGCTATAAAAAGACAATTCTACCCTTTAGCTCATATGCAAAAAGCTATCATGAATTGGAAAAAATTCAGATGGTTAAAAGGTCAAAATGTGTAAGAGTATAGTCAGGAGTTTAGGAGAAGAGCTCTTATGCTAGGAGTAGACTTGCAGTCACGAGATACTTTGCTGAAATACATAGGAGGTTTTCATAGCTATCTTCGACACACCATTCTTATGTTTAATCCCATGAATCTTGATGAGGTCTGTGTTCAAGCTACACACCTCAAAGAAAGAGGGAAAAATGTACAAGAAGTAGGTAAGAAGAAGTCATTCTAGAGTGGTGAAAAAGGAAATAAATTTAAAGGAAAGCAAAAGAAAAATGCTTTTGTTAAGAAAGAAGGGGAGAAACCTGTGTGCAAGAATTTTTCCAAAGAGGGCCATGATGAAGCACATTGTTGGAAGCTTCATCCTGAATTAAGATCGAAGAAATTTAACAATAAAGGGAAACATAAGACAAACATTGTTGTACAATAAGATTTGGGTTCCGACTTAGGTGATGAAACAAAGGTTACAACCACAGCCACTAAAGGAAAAGTCGTGGAAAAAACAAGCAAAGAGGAAGTTGTGGCAAGAACCAGTGTAATAAATAACTCCAACAACACTTGAAATGAAGAAAACATACTTGAGTTGTTCCATATCAGAGTTATTTCTAAACACACCAAGATTGATACGTTGTTTGACAGTGGATACCAGGAAAATTTAATTTCTACAGACTTGGTCAAGAAACTTAATCTGGAAACTGTGCCTCATCATAAACCATATCCATTGGGTTAGATAACCAAGGATGAAAATATCCAGGCCACAAGGAAATGCTTTTTTAGGATTGTTATTACTGCCAATTTCGTTGATGAAGTCGAATTAGAAGTAGTGTCATTGGATATTTCTGGAATTGTGTTGGGAAGCCCGTATCTATATGACTAGAAAGTCATTTTCCATAGATTTGAAAACAAATATAATTTTTTCAAAGATGGAGTGGATTATATTGTGATATCCCATCATAGAAATCTTAATCTATCTTTAGCAAGCGTAGATAAAATGAAGCGATTGGTCAATTCCAGCAAGAATCTCATGCTCCTTATGATCAAGCAGAGGAATGACATAGAGAGTGAATCCTTAGCAGGCTGTGACATGAAGCTGAAAGCTGAATTAGTTGATGTGGTCAATCAATATGGAGATGTGTTTCAAGAACCAAAGTGATTGCCACCAAAAAGGGGAGTTCAACATGAAATTCAGCTACAGCAAGACTGTCCACTTCAAAATAACGGTATGTATCGAATGTCAATTCTAGAAAGTTTAGAAATTAAGAAACAAGTCTAGGAATTGTTAGATAAAGGTGTAATTCATCCCTCTACTTATCCATGTGAGTCACCAATTGTTTTGGTACCCAAGAAATATGGAACCTGGCCCATGTGTGCAGATTATTGAGCTTTGAATAAAATTACCATAAAGAATTGATACCCACGACCTATAATAGATGATTTGCTAGATTAGTTGAAGAATGAAAAATATTTCACTAAATTAGACTTGAGAAGTGGATATCATCAAGTTAGAATAGATGAGCAGGATATTTGGAAGACTACTTTTAAAACCAAACGAGGATTGTTTAAGTGGTTGGTTATACCTTTTGGTCTTTGCAACGTTCCATCTACATTCATGAGAGTTATGAATGATGTTTTAAGATCCTTTATTGATGAGTTTGCAATTTTCTATTTAGATGATATTTTGATATTCAAGAAATCACGAGAAGATCATGTCAAGCATGTGAGGAAAGTGTTGGATATCTTGAAAAAAGAATAGTTATTTCTGAAGATGTCTAAATGTGAATTCGGGAAAACTTCCTTAGTGTATTTGGGCCATATAGTTGGAGGAGGTGAGCTGAAGATTGACCCCTCTAAAGTTTCGGTCGTTGTAAATTGGCCAATACGCAAATCAGTCACAAAAGTAAGGGGTTTTCCGGGAGCAGCGCAGTACTGGAGGAAGTTCATTGCCAATTTCTCTTCCATAGCAACTCCACTACATGCTTTGTCCAGAGTGAAGGTTGTCTTATAGCGGGGAGGCAAACAACAAAAAACATTCAATGCTTTAAAACAAAATATCATTTCAAACCTAGTTTTAGCATTGTCAGATTTGAAATAACCATTTGAAATACAAATAGAGTCAAGTGACTATGCCATGGGTGCAATTCTTTTACAACATGGTAAGCCCGTTTCATTTCATTCTGAAATTTTTAATGGCGTTATTGTTAACTACCCTATATATGATAAAGAGATTTATGCATTGGTGTAAAGTGTGAAGAAATGGAAGCATTACTTAATGGGAAAATAAACCATTATTCACATTGATCATCAACCTTTGCAATATCTACAATCTCAAACAAAATTTCAACAATGAAGGCACCTTCTTTGGATGGGATTCTTGTAGCAATTCCACTTGGTAATCAGGTCAAGAAAGGTATTTATAACAGAGTTGTTGATATGCTTTCTAGACTAGTTTTTAATGTAGCCATTTTACTCAAGAATCATATGCTTCCTAAAAGTTATGTTGAACAATATGCACATGATGCTGACTTTCAAGAGGTATATTCAAACTTGAGTCAAGGCCACCAAATTGAGGAATTAGACTACCATGTACATGATAATCCATTGTATCATTTGGGAAAACTTTGTGTTCCACAAGAAGAGAGAGTAAATGTCACAAGTGAAGCACACCCTTCTCTTATTGTTGGACATTTTGATGTAAGTAAAACAATGGCAAATCTTTGGAGGTACTTTTACTGGCCTCGTATGCTTGAAAGTGTGTCACATTTTATCAGAGGTTGTTCATTGTGTGCAATGAATAAGCCTGGGAATAGGAAACTAGGACTATACACACCACTTCCAGTTCCTTCACGTCCATAGGAGAGTGTTTCTATGGATTTTGTAGGAGGTCTTCCTTTACCAAGGAAAGGTCATGATTATTTGTACGTAGTTGTGGGTAGGTTCAATAAGATGTACATATTAATGCCTTGTAAAAAAAAATTACAGCTGAACAAACAACTCAACTTTTCTTTCAAAATGTATGGGTTCATTTTGGATTACCTACTTCTATTGTAAGTGATCATGATCCTTGATTTGTTGGGAATTTTTGGTTAAATTTATGGAACAGGATGGACACCAAGTTGAAGAAAAGTACAACCTTCCATCCACAAACAGATAGTCAAATTGAAGTGGTTAACAAGAAAGTTATTCATTTTCTAAGAGGATATTGCAACAAACATCCTAAGTTGTGGGATGAACAATTGCATTATATTCAGCATGCTTACAACCAAGCAAAACACTCTTCTACTCTAACTTCGCCTTTTGAGGCATGTCTTGGTTATTTGCCTAAATCGTCTTTGTATTTCATCTTTGAGAAATATGTAGTTATAGATGGACATAGCGACATAGACAAAGCAAATAAATTCTTTGAGAAAATTCAGTTGATTCAGCAAACAATTCAAGAATAACTAGAAAAGAGTCAAGGCAAGTATAAGGAAAGGCATGATAAGCATCATGTGGATCATCAGTTTCAAGTAGGTGATGAAGTTTGGCTTTAAATTAGCAAGGAAAGGCTTAAAGGTGAAATTAAAAAGCTAAAACCAATCCATTATGGTCCATTTAAAATTCTGGAAAAGATTGGTAATAATGTTGTCAAGCTTGATTTGCCTTCATATATGAAAATTTATTCCATTGTAAATGTTGAAAATTTGAGATTGTATGAGCCCACTTTGATTGAAGATCAAGGAGAATGTGTAAAGATTCCATCAATTGAAGATTTTTCTCCAAAATTTCTTAATGAGCTTCAACAAGACATCATATTTGATAGAAGAACGAGGTCATTAAAGAGGGGAAATGTTGATTATCTTCGAGTGGATCTCAAAGGTACAAATCCACCAAAGGCCAAATGGATTGAAGAGGGGAAGGTGAGGGAATAGTACCCTCATCTGTTCAATAACATAATATAATCTTTTGGGGTCCAAAAAGCTTCCAGTGGGGAGGAGTGATTAGGTGCTCAAAATTATGTTCAAAAATGAAAGTGTCAAACTTTTGTTAAACTCATCTTTTCAGATCGAAAATCTTGTTATTCTGAATCCAATGATGTGAACGACACTCAAATTTGAGCTCGTATGCAGAAGTTAGATCAAGTCAAAGTTCAAGTTTGACTTAATCCACATGGTAGGATTTGATGACGTGGCAAAGCCCTTCAGCGAAGGAGGAGGCACCAAGTGGTAGGCCACCATTGGGCCCTGCATATCACAAATTTTAGTCGCATGCGGATCATGCTAAAAATTAGCCCTAAGCAAAGAAGGGAAGTGATGCAATAAGTCATAATTGCACTTTGGCAAAGGGAGGATAGTTACAGTAATCGGCCCGGAGGTTCGATGTGATGGATCTTAATCACAAATCGGTGAAGGGAAGGTTTTTAGAATCGGCCCTCGACAATTTTGGGTTGTTATGCGATATCGCAATTGCATATCCCAACAGGGCAGACCCGCATATTATTACTCATCGATACCCTGCCAATTATGAAACGCAATAGTTCCCGAATGCAATGCCACTATAGGTTCTAGTTTATACTCCCATTAGGTCCGCCATAGCACAATAGAAAATCGTCTATTCTTATTCACAGACCATAAGCCTGCAACACTTATCGATTGCAATTTACGATAAAACGATCAGCCAACAGAATATGGCCCGCCACACGACAACATTCTCACTCAGTTAGCGGATTTTGGAGCGAATTTGTGGGATTATGTCGGTTTTAGAGCAATTTGTGGAATGAATAGTGAGGAAACTAGGAGAAGTCATAACTTCTTCAGTTATTATCCAAATTATATGCAAAAGAGTCAATTCTAGCAGTTTTGGCTATTCTGAACTCATTGAGACAGGTTTCAAAGGCATTTAAGAAATGTAGACACACTTTTGTTATAATTTGGAGCATAATAGATAGGCCCAAGCATTGGAAGCCAGACCAAGGAGTCGTAGCCCAGGAGGGGTGAACTCCTCATCAACTATCTGTGTTGTGTGTTGTATTTTGATGTTCTGTGTTGTTATTTTGCTATTGTTCAACATATGTTTTATGTTAAATTGTTTATAACATTTACATAAGAAACTCTCATGGGAATCAGTGAATTAAGCAAAAATGGTAAATCCTTAAGCACTTGATAAGCAAATGATAAGCATCTTGGGTTTTATTTTGAATGGGGAATTAGCACAACATTACTAATCTGCTCCATTTCAGATCATTAGGGGTATGCACTCCTACCCACCATAGTCAATATCCACCCATTGGATGGAAGCAAACATGTGGCGTGGGGATATAGGGTGGGTGGTGAAGCTTAGGATTTCATATACAGGGACTCAGGCATGAAAAGTTAATCCATACATCCTTGTGTTGTTGGAGAGACATCATACATGTTTTTGTGAGATCCCTACAGGTAGTTCGCCTGATTGAGGGTTTGAGCACAATATTGCGTTGGAAGAGGGTTTACATTCAATTATCACTACTCTGTATCAACATCTTGAGGCCTACAAGGATTATATTGAGAGGTCCATCCATAAGTTATTGGAGTTGGGGCATATCAGGCCTAGTACTAGCCCTTTTGCTTCATCAATGGTGCTAGCGAAGAAAAAGGATGGGACCCTTCGCATGTGCATCAACTAGCAGACCCTGAACATAAGACTTTGAAGAACTGGTACCCCATACCCCGTATAGATGAATTGATGGAAGAACTTAGAGTATCCAAGTACTTCTCTAAGATATACTTGCGCACAAGGTACCATCAAATTCAGGTCTGCCAGTAGGACATTCTAAATATAACATTCAGGTGCAATTATGGGCACTTTGAGTTCTTGGCGATGCCCTTCAAACTCACCAACACCCCAACCACATTTTAATCTTGCATGAACCATGTGTTCCACAAGAACCTGCTCAATTTTGTTTGGGTTTTCTTCAATGACATGATTATCTATAATAGGACATGGGAGGAGCAGCTACAACACTTGGAATAGGTCTTAAGCATTTTGGAGGAGCAACAATTTTATTCCAAGACATCCAAGTATGAATTTGGGTTGACCGAGATGTTGTACCTAGGGCATGTAATAGGATAGGATGAATTTAGATTCCACCAGGAGAAGATTCATGCCATCCTTGATTGGACCACACCCAGTAATGTGACAAAGTTGAGGGGGTTACTAGGCATATGCACATATTACAGGCACTTCGTGAGGGGATTTTCTCAGCTGGTCTCACCCATTACATAACTCACAAATAAGGGGCCATTCGATTGGTAAGACACAACACAAGAGGCCTTTGAGCGCCTCAAGATGGTCATGAGTACTTGCCCGGTCTTGGTGTTATTGTATTTTTCCCAGACCTTTATACTGGAGTGTAACATATCAAGTGAGGGCATTGGGGCAGTTTTGATGCAGGGGGATCATCCCATAGTCTATGAGATCATGAAGCTTTGGGAATATGAGCGGTTGTACTACATCAACACTCCCTCTTAGCTATGGAGGTGTTGAGTCCCAAACTTGCATCTTCCCTATACACCTTTTTATCCTTTTTTTCTAGTTACCTGAACCTCCAAGTTGTCAAATCATTTCATATTAGTTTAAAAAGAGCATATAAAATGGTTTCCTAACTATGTCTTGTGGTTGTTGTTTGATTTAGATTTTTGCTCAATCAGCTGTGGAATCTTGTCACTTTCCACAGCTAGCTCAACTTTCTGTAGCCTTTTTGTTGAAGTCTATGTTACAGGTGTCTATTGGAGAATCCGGCCACATGGGCAAGATGAAAATGATGTAGACATGGAACGTGTCCCCTTGGTTCAGCCGAATCACTCACAAAAGACCATGGTCAAAGACAGTCAAGCGGTGGTCGACCTAAGAGTTTTACGGTGGCAGAACTCTATTTTTCGTGGCAAATTCCTAAATCCCAGGAGGCGTGCTAACACCTGTGGACTGCTTCGTGAACCAAATCTAACAGCCACCCTCCTTGGATTTAATTTTCATGGCTACCATATTGCTAGATTTCTGGACGTGTTCATTCACGTGTCTGTTTATCAGCGCAGATTTTAGGAAGTAGTTGTGTCATTTCCTGTTATAAATAAAGCATTCTCATATGCATATCAGCTAGCTTTTTGTATGTAATTTTGATTGTGTTACGAGCCCATTGTGCCGTGACTTAATCCTTATATTATGACTGCATTTTAATATATGAGAAGACATTGTTCTTAAGCTCAATTCGTGGTTAATTTCTGATTGGCCGAGGTTGCAGAGGGCCCCTGTACACCAAGGTTCTGTAATTATTGTACAGTTTCATGCTTTCTTCATTTATGTTCCTGATGCCATAATCGTTTACTTGTATATATTACACTACTTATGGTATTCATGTTGATTGTTGTCCATAGTTTCTTTTATGCTTTCTAATAACTGTTAACTGATCAGTGTCTTTATTTCAGGTTCTAATAGATAGCCCGGGCAAGTGCACATAGCTTTTTAATGACTAATGACATGATGGAATTATCTTGTCCTTCTGCTAATTTGTTTTCTTAGTTCTAATTCCAGCACTATTTATTTCTTTCAGTTTTGTTTTGTTCATTTACGTTTATGTAAGATAGATATTAGACTACTCATGTCATTTTCAGTTACCTCCTATAGCTAGAGCGAGTCGAATGGTGAGGGATTGAAGTATGAATGCGTAGTTTTATCTTAGTTTATTTATTTTTGCAAGTTAGTTATTAGATTACTCATGTCATTTTCAGTTACCTCCTATAGCCAGAGCGAGTCGAATGGTGAGGGATTGAAGTATGAATGCGTAGTTTGATCTTAGTTTCATTTTATGTAATTTAGATATCAGATTACTCAATTTGTTTATGATTGCCTCCTATAGCCAGAGCGAGTTGAATGGCGAGGGGTCAGAATATGAGTTGATGTAATATGATTTAGTTTACTTTGATTACAATTTTTGAATTGATTTCAGTTCAGTTTTATTTTATACAGCAGCAAGGATACTGGGTTTCATAGTCACTAGCTCACTGTTTGGTTTAATTAGAATTTAGGTACATTTTTATTTTCTCTTAGTAATTGATTTCATCATTGCAAGTTTGAAAACTTTAAAGTTTGGAAATTATTTTGAACACTTTTATCCATACTTGATTTTTAGAATTGCCATCTCATATTAGGGAATCAACAAGAAGATAAACCCAAAAACAAACCAAAAATAAAAAATGACAAAGAAGTAAGAAATCGGTTATCTTGCATATATAGTGCACTTCACTTCAGCAGTTTACGACTCCTGGATTGACAATTTATATAGCAATTTAGGACACACTAAATTGACCAAACAAACATCAAGCACTTTCTTCATATGACACACATGTTCATACCATATCCTACTATACAAAGGAATATTGTCCAGATATACAAGCACAAAATTATCAAGAAAATGCCTAAATAGATCATTCATTACCCTCATAAATGTGGCTGGAGTTGCATAGTCTGAATGGCATCACCATCCATTCAAACAACCCCTATTTGTTTTTGAATGAAATCTTCCAAATGTCTTGCTCTGCAATTATACCCTGGTGATATCCACTATGGAAATCTATTTTTGTAAAATAAACAACATTTTTCAACTGATCTAACAATTCATCAATGCGAGGGAGAGGGTATTGTTTCTTCACCATAACCTTGTTTAGCACCTTGTAGTCTACGCACATTCTCCATGTGTCATCTTTCTTTGACACCAACATGATCAGTGAGCCACATGGAGAAGAACTTGGTTTGATGACTCCCTGATTTAACAATTCCTACACCCATTTCTTGATCTCCTCCATCTCGATAGAAGTTGTCCTATACATGGAAAAATTCAATAAAGGAGCATACTATTGCAGATGCATCTCATGTTGTCCCATTTTGGGGGCAATCCTCTCTATTCCTGAAGCAATCCATCATAATCAGAAATAATTTCAAACAATTCTTTCTTATGATCAGGATTACAACCTTTGAAAGCATCAACCATCTCGACCTCTTTCACTCTCACTATCATGAGCATGTTCCCTTTGCTAGAATTAACCATTTGTCTAATCTGTCCTGCACTTACAAGGTTAGCATTAACTTTTGTATGATGAGCTCTGACTATATATTCTACCCCATCCTTTGTGAGGTGGTATCTGTTTTCATGCCAAAAGAAAATTGCCTTTCTGTCATATAGATATGGGCTTCCCAAGAAGATTCCACAGATTTCCAAAGGCACAAAATATAACTCTACCTCATCAACTAATTTGGAAGAAATGACAAATTTGGCCCTACACTGCTTCATTACCTGTAGTTTGGCTTTATCACTTACCCAACCAAGTGGGTCTGGACTCGGATGAGGCTTAGTTTCAAGGCCTAACTTTTTCACTAAGGACTCTGAGATTATGTTTGATTGGGAACCTAAATCGAACAGAGTTTCCAACTTCGTATGTTTTATAACAACTCTAATGTGGAATAACTCATTTCTCTTTCACTCATTACTTACAATCTCATTCAAATAACTAGTACTTGCAATCAAATCAGAACTATCATTAACGGAAATAGTACCTCTTGCACCCATGACTGTGATCAATGTCTCGTTGCTAGAATCTGATCCAAGGTCTTGTGTTGTTTCCACTATCTTCTACTTCCCGTTTCCGCTAAATCTCTTCGGTCTCTTCTCCGGATGCAGCTTCCAGTAGTGGTCCTCGTCATGACCATCTTTCTTGCAATGAGTGCAAGACGGTGTTGTTTCGTCCCCTTTCTTGGCCGCGACAACCTTCTTATCCTTCCCTTTGCCTTTCTTTTGGAATTTTCCATGCTAAGGTTTGAACGATGTCTTCTTGGCTTGATCATATATGTCATTCTTGCCTCGACTTTCAAGATGAATAGCCTTTACGCTGGCCGCATCAATTGTAGTAGGCTTGAACAATAACAATGAGTGTCTTATGTAACTATGTAGCGCACCTGCATACTTAGTTACAGTCTCAGGCGAATCTAATGAGATGCCCATATTCAATGCTTGTTTCTAAAATTATTCAGTGAAGCTTTGCACATTTTGACCTTTACCTTGCCTTAGATATTTCCATTCCATAAGTGCCTTTTGTTTATAGCCCGAAGGGTAAAATTGGTCTTTCAATGCATAAATAAAACTAGACCAAGAGGAAAAAAGGTTTCCTGACTTTGTGTTTCCCTTCTGCAACTTGCTCTCCCACCAAATGAGAGCAATGCCACTAAGCCAAAGAGATTCTAACTAGACTTTCACCTCATCTTCTTCAATCTACTGGATTGGACAGTAAAACTCTATCTGTCTTATCCAATTATTAAGTTTTTCTACACTACACTCTCCATTGTACATGGGTAGGTCAAACTTTAAATCTAACTTGAAGAATGGTTTCTTAGATGAATTCTTGAAATCTCGATGAGAGTGATGAGAACTATCAATTGAAGAAGGAGAGGGAGGAGGATTTTCTCCACCACTTTCATGATTTTCTAATCCATTATCATCGACATCCCTCTTCTCGTGCCCAAGGGCCTTCTCATACTCTGAAAACAACTTGTCCACTTTCTCTGCCATATTGTAGAATACCTTACGGAAATTTTGTTCCTCTCCCCAATGAGCTTCTTCATTGGCCATGTTTCTTCTTCGTTGTGCACGTCCTGCTTCAGGATCAAAGGACTTAAGTGTTCCTTCTCCTTTTTGCATCTTGTTTTGGGTTAGCATATACTCATGAAATTCACATCTACAAAGACTTGCTCTGATACCAAACTTGACCCAAGATCTTTTACTTACATATGCATTAGAATTACATAAAACAGAGCTTCTTAACCATAGAACTTAAAAACACATAAACAATGTGGAAATAACCAGAAGAACATGAAAACCATGACACAATGGTTTGATTACGGAGTTCGTCCAATTTGGACTATGTCTCCGGGCCCTGCTCAATAATGGGGAGGCCTTCATTCATTAAGTGGCATAAAAAAAAAAAAGATAAAAGTAAAAACAACAACCTTTGCAATCCTTATACATCCAAGATGGAAGATGGACAAATAATGGAGAGCCCAACTTTAGAACAGATAGTACCATTGAACTCCTAGCGAAAAATCATGCAAAAACACCTATCCAAGCTCCCAATTTGGATAATCGGACCTTCTGCAACTTCTCAGAACCTCCCTGCTACTCCAGGTGAGGTCTTGGCCTACTGCCAGGGTCAAGGTTTGTTGTACAATGGATTCTGAATTAATTGACCAGTCCTCTCTGCCTTCTTCCTACACAAAAGGGTCCTTTAAATAAACATGGCAGAAAATCCCTCAAACCTCGGGCAGTTCCAAACAACAGACCAAGTTAAGTGGGCGGGTTTGAACTTGGCAGCATGACTATCAGCGTTCCCTTTGAATGCGCGTTTAACTTGGCAGCATGACTATCAACGTTCCCCGCAATCGGTGGGCAGACCCAAGCCCAAACAACAAGCACTTTATGATACGACAGACCCGCCATGAGTATTAAACATAACATATAAATTATCACATCCAGGAACCCCATCGCAGATCGCAATCAACATTTTCCATCGGCAGATAACAAAACCCATACAACTGCGGACCCACTGGGATTATCAAAACTAGTCCATAAAATATCGGGTTCGGGACCCTATCGCAATCACAACTAGGATTACTGCTGGGGCTGCTTCGCAAACACTAGCCCCTTTTTCGATTGCGATATGTGATATATCGCATCGCAACTAGGCTCTGTCGGGGGCCGATTCATAACACTAGTCCACCTTTGATATGCGATATGCGATATCACAATCGCAAATCGACAATGCTCGGGGGTGATTCCTTAAACCACGACCTTTGTTTTCCCGTGATATGTGATATGAGGGACCCAATGGCAGCCTGCCACTTGGTGCTTCCCCATTCGCTGATACTTTTGCCACGTCATCTCCTCCTGCCACCTGGACAAGTCAAACTTGAACTTTGAATTGCTCTAACTTCTTCGTATGAACTTAGATTCGAGTGTCATTCACACCATTGGAATCATGATGACAAGCACTTAGATCCAATTCTAAGTTTATCTAGATTCTTCCACTTTGAGTTTTGATCCTTTTACCATGCCACTGGTACTTTTTGAAGATCAACCTGCATCAATCCTCTAGGATCAATGAAAGTGATCTCCTTTACCTTCAGGTTATCTTCTGACACTACTACCTTCCATTCCCAAGATCGTCATATCTTGACTTCTTAGTTGCCATGTACCAGATATTGAGATTCCCTCAATACTCTTCATCCATAGAACTGAAATTGCTTCAATTGTCATCATTTATTCTTACAACATTCATCCAGGTAGAAAAATAAAATGTTAACCAGATAACCAAAAATTAAAATTAGACTTACCTCATCGGTATGACCTTCTCTTACCATTAATATCCTCATCAACCATCTCCATTTGAAACTTCCTTCGTGCATTATAGTGCCCATGGATTGAACTTGATTACCAAGTTACAACTTTTATTCCAGAGATTACACTAGATGTTAATCACTATTTATATATTCTAGAGAAAGCCCTACTCTTTTGTTCATCTTCAAGTAAGTCAAATCCTATTCTTTTCAAACATCATATATTCATATACTTAAGCATATTTCATGACTAACTTTATTTTTACAAGATTATATACTTATGAATCTTATCCAAAGTTTTTCATCCAACATCCATTCTTATGATTTTACCCAATCATCTAGCAATTTGTCCTAAAGTGAGCCCACAACCTTACCCATTTCATTCCTTCAACAATATTGATTCCACATTACATGGAATGACTACTAACCTTTTCATGATTCTTTTCCCAAGGACCTTCCAAACTGACGGTCCTTTTGAATCATGATGATTCAATTAATCAAGATGACAACTTCTAACATAATGTTAGATAATACCTAGATGAACATTATGCAACAATGGTCTATCTATCTATCTAGACGATCTTTACAAAGCAACTTAATCATGTAAATTCTAGACATGCTACTATCATATTCTTCTCCCTATGATACTATACATGATCATACTATCTAAAGGAAAGAAAATATAAAGAACCTACCACATAGAGTGCCTTCTCTAATAGTAAATATCCTTCACTTCTTCCTTCTTCAGCTTCTTCTCAGGTTCTCCCACTTCCTCGGCTACATGAGCTTCACTTCTTTCCTTTCTCTTATTGTTCTGTTGACTTGGAAAATACCTCTTAAAGTGTCCAAACTCATCACACTTGAAGCATTGAACCTTGGACATGTATTTCTTCTTGGACTTTCCAAAATTTTCTTTCTTCAACATCTTGACTCAGGCTAGAAAGGCTTGAGACTGCTCATCTAATCCAATGTCATCTTTTACCTTGATCCTTTATTCATCCAATATGCGTTGAGCCCACAAATAATCAAAGGGAGTTGAATCTTTCTTGGAGTAGATGCTTGTTGCAAAGCTGCTCCATTCTGGTGGAAATGCATTTAGTACACAGATGGTTACTTCTAAATTAGTAATAGGTACCCCAATCCCTTACAGATGGTCTCTTATATGGGAGACCCTCATGAGAAAGGATGGAATATCCTCATCCTTTGATTTCTTCATTCTATATAGTTTGTTCCACAAAGACATCTTTTTCCCTAATGTACCTACAAAGTAAAAATACACTAGCTTGTCATAAATAGCCTTGGAAGTCTTTAAATCACAAATGGAACTAGAGAATCTTTAATAGACTCAATTGTGATCCTTTATGCCCTTACTTCCCCTTTCTTGTACTTTACTATTCCTTGTGTCTTGTCTTTGCTAGGTTTAGTAATTTCCCTAGTAACATATTCCATTACCTCATGTTTCATGAGAATCATATCAATCCTTTTATTCCATGCCACATAACTCGATGCTCCTACGAGCTTGTTGGTCTCCTTGCAGAAAGAACCAATATGACCTGCAGATTCAGACATGATGTAACAACTTATGAGATTCATTGATGATTCCTTCAAATATGCCTCCCAAATAGATCTTATTCCAAAGAGAGATCAACACTCTTCTTAAAGTCTTCCTCTCAGATATTCCTTTGATGAGAGCTTGTAGACTTGATCTCCTTCAATGTAGAAACCCTCCTTCCTCGAGTCTTTTATCAAATGATTCCCCTTGACAATCAACTTCTTCTGAATTATTCTTATTTGAGAACTTTCTTTTTCCTTCCTCTTGAAAAGTAAATCCTTTTAATGTCCTTCCAGTTTCCTTCAGTGTTCACCTTAGCCTTGAAACCATGTTGGAAAATGCAAAGTGGTAGCTATTTAAATCTTATTTTCCTTTACCTTAATACTTGCTTGTGAACTTAGTTATTCTTCTTGTGTTCTTTAGTTAGATCATTTCATCAAACAAATATCAAGAATGAAACAACAATAATAGAGGACACAAAAATTAGTCTCTCAGCTAAGGAAAAACCCCTCCAAGGGGAAAACTTAGTAAACTCTTCTCTTCTTATAAAATATGCTTCAAAATGAGACACAAAGACATGAACACTATACCAAGTCCTTCTCCAAGTACCAAGTCGTCCCTCCATCAATTCTTTCTGTGATTCTGCACCAACCAACTTCAAACTGCAACTTCAACCTGCCAGCTTCAATACTGCATCTTGTCTAGCAACTTCAACCATGCAATTGTAGCTTCTTTGGAAACCCTAATCCAACCTCCTCTTAAGACCTACCTAGAGAAATAAAACTATCCTAAGGTCAACAAGGTCAAGGTAAGGCTTTCTTCCTTCAAGATACAAGATTATGCACTTCGTCCTACTGCAACTTAGGCCCACAACTTCGACCTCCTTCTGCAACACAAGAAATCCTAGAACATCACACGTGTGAGAGAGATAGAGCCCAAAAACAAGATATTTTGTCCTTATTTATTCTCCTAGACCTTTGCTATTCTTCTTTCTACTTCCCAACTACAAATCAAACATTTTCCTGATAAATCAAACTTGTGGAGTATGTGAGTGCTAAATGAGATCAAACTGCTCCTTTATATAACCTTCTCAAGGGGTTGAATTCCCTTCTTTAGGCCAACTTGTAACTATTAGGGCTGAATTTTACTTTTGGAGTTTCCTAGACTTTATAGACTTAAAATAATTATTTTTATAGTTACATTTTGTTCGGAAGGGTCTTATAAACATGATGTTGAATTATTTGACTCATGACAATAAATCCTAATACCTAACAAACCTTAGAATCACGAAGAACATGCTTTTACCTAGAAGACCATTAATAATGAGCATGAAACCCATGCTTTAATAATAATAACTTTTTATTTTTTTCTCTTGTTTTTTACATAGGATACATATTGAAACGAGTACAACAACAATTATGAAGACCAAAACTAGTTACGTTTATCAACAATTACTTTTGTGGTAAAGTATGAAGTTTAGGCATAAATTACTTGTGTGGTGAAGTTTGAAGTCCAAGTTTATATTTGTGAAATATCCTAAAAAGTCCAATATCCATTAGGTGGCATCTTGCAGCATGATTGAAGCCAAGTCTTGAAATAAATTCAAAGCAAGAATTTTGTAGTATTGGTTAAGTCAAATTCAAGATATCTCTATGACAAGTGTAAAGTTTTGTGAGATGAGGATCTAAGCTCCTTAATGTTGATTCAAGTGCATATGCAAGGCTGAAGCATGATCCAAATCAATGAACGAGTACGAGTTTGTATGTCTCTGTGGAGGGAATCAAGATCAAGATACCTTATCTCTTTGGAATATGACAAGTCCATGGCCTATGACCTCAGGGATAGAGAAGTTGAATATTAATTCAACAAATATTAGGTTAGATTAAAATATCCTCATTCTATACATAGTGAAAGAAACCTAGACAAGAGCCAACCTGGGATTCCTTGAAGAAGAATGCTCGAAGGAATTTGAAGAAAGACCTATGTACTAAAAGTATGTCATGTGAGGTATGTACTCCAAAGTCTCAATGATATTTTTGTCTTGACTCTAACATATTTTCTTTCCTATTTCCAAAAAATTGAAAAGACTCACAAGATCAAGAATCCCCTTGAGGACAAACATATTGAGATAAATTAATATAGCTATGACATTATATGATGTTGTATTATGTTGAGGAAAATGAATACAAGTAAGAGAATGAGGAATCTAAAATGTATTGAAGTTTTCTAACATTTGTTTCCACTTGGGATGAAGGCATTAAGCTTAAGTATGAAGGCTCATTGATGACTAATATGATAAATGCAAGTATGAATGTTAAGTCTACAAATATTAACAGGCATTGACATTTGTTTTCATAAACTCTATTGCACATTAAAGGAAAGATGATTCAGGTGGCTCCAGAGACTCACATGACAAAGAGGGCTTATGAACACTTGAAAATCAAAATGCTCAGAATGACTTCAAGCTAGGACCAGAGTGTAGATCTCGTCATCTTGATCGTGGAGGTGTGAATGGTTTGTCAATCCGAGCTCATATGAGGGAGAACGAGCCAGTCAAAGTTTTGGTCAAAGTTGGGTTGTGGGCCAAGTTTAAGCGTCCTACAATTTGACTGACCTTGAGGCATGAAACCTAGCTCCCGAAATCAGTCGAAATTGCGGTATCATTAATTTGCCCAATATCCCTTATTTTCTAAAGATTTTAAAAAATACCATATTTTAAATAAAAATAAAAATAAAAAATATATGATGTGGTGGCGGGCCACCACCCCTGCCACCTCCAAACCCACATTACATATAAAATTAAAATTTTGTGGGCCGACGGGCCATCACCCCTGCCGACCCTTCCCCCAAAACCTTACAAAATATATTTTAATTAAATTTTGGCTGGCGGCCATCACCCTGCCGAGCCCTCCATGCCACCGTAACCATTATATGCATATAAATGGGGTGGGCACGGGCCACCTCCGTTGGACCCGGCCCACACCCTGAAACACCTACATATTCAATAAAATGCCAAGGGTGGCAGGGCTTGAACCCGCCCAACCAGTGTGGCCGACCCACCTCCCAGGCAACCTCACCAACCACACAACGCTTAATACAACGACCCCCACATTGACCCATGTCACCTCCTCCATAAACTCACGTTACACCATATTACACGGTACCTCCGCCAGTTAATGCGCCGTTTTGGGTTACGGAAGGTATGGGGCGGGCTGCCGAATGTGGACCCGACCCACAAAACCCACATACGGTTGTTAAATAAATTAAAACCATAAAAACTTTTGTGTATTAATTCAGGAGGGGCGGGATTTGATCCCCCGACCCCCCCTCAACAACTTCTAAATTTTACCATTACACCAACAGAACTACATTGGTTAATTCACCGATGATTTTTTTTATTTAAATGCAGTTTTTTAGTGCGCTCAGATGAGGGAACCAGGAGCGGGCACAGATTTCAAGACAAAGGAGGCAGAATCTTGGCACATAGTTTGAGGTAACATTTTGCAGGAGGGGTGAAATTTCACTTTGTCAGATTTTGACAAATGTTATAAGGTTTCAGCACTTCTTGACACCACGAACGCAATGGCGTTGTCCGTGTCTCCATTTGAGTTTTGCATTTTTCAATCATTTTTCAGTATGCAGCTGGAACCATGATTGTTGTAGAAATAGGGAGCGAGACCATGATCCTTGCAATTTTCCCGAGGAGGTAATTTTTCTCCATGTCGGAATATAGTCAAGTTTATAGTCGTTTTTCATGGTTTTCCACATGGATCACAATGGTGAGGTCATATTCGCCTTTGGAGTTGCAGATTCCTAGTCCACCCATGGAGCAGAATCTTTGAGGAATCTAGGGGGAATCTAAAAGATTCCTTGAGCCCTAGATTCTCAATCTCTCATAATTCAAAAATTAGACAGTCGATTTTACATTATTTGACACCACAAATCTGATGGTGCATTTAGATTTCTCATTTGATCATTCTATTCTTCAACAACTTTTCTAAGTGGAATGCAGGTGTCAGCGTTCATGTGCAAGCAACCATTTCCATGCGATTGATGCCATGATTGGTGGCACGAGCAGCCTCAGCAGTTTGACATCCGCTTCTTCAGATCCCCCTTGGTTGTGAGGTATATGTAGTGTGTTCATGTACATCTTTTGTTATGCATTGTGCTGCATAGATCCCTATTTGATGTTGATGTGAGATCTTGTTTATTACTATTTTCATGATTCTTGCTTGATGTGACATGGAATCGTCTATGTGATGTACTTGTTGTCATGATTTGTCATGTTATGTTTTGAGATCCCTTTGTTGTATGTTGATGGGATACTCATGTTGTCTTCATGCATGTTTTCTTTGAGATCCCTTTTATGCCATGTTGGCGGGATGCTCATCATGCATGAGTTTGTGTCATACTGATAGGAGTCTTTTGACTGAGAGTTCCTGTAGTGGAACATCTCTTGGAGCCACTCCTGTGTGAGGGAATTTTCCTTGTATGATAGCAACATCATCTCTTGTGTACATCATCACTATTGACAACACTTAATGAAGCGGCCTACACCATCTTGACATCGGGGCTTGGAGACGTAGTCCCTCCTAGACGAACTCTGTTATCAACGACTTATGTTTTTATGTTGCTGATGATTGATATGTTCCTCTTCTTTACACCATGTATTTAGTTATGTTTTTTTTTTAAATGCAATCTAACACATCACGAAAGTAAAAGGTTTTGGAAGGGTCCTCTGTCACACCCGGACCTGGATCAAGTGGTATCAGAGTAGTCTTGCGTGGATGTGAATTGCAAGCGTGAACAATGGACGTGCAGAGATAGAGGATGAAAAAGCGATGTACGAGACCATGCTCAACATTTCCAAAAGGGTGGAGATAATGTATGAAACTCTACAGAAAGAGACAGAGGAAAATGAGCAATTGCAGCTTCAGTTGCAAGCCACTGAAGAGGCCCTGGAAGAACTGAAGCACAACAAACAAAAGCTTCAAACAGAGAATGTTGAATTGAAGATGTTTCTACATGAAGAGGAAGAGGAGAAACATAATTCTCTACGATAGCTACAAGCAAAGGATGAGGCCTTGGAAAAGTTGCAGCATGACCCATGTGAGGTAAAAAGTAGTTCTCCATCTTCATCTATGTTTCTTGATGATGATTTCACTGTTTTTGAAAATCATACCACAGGAATTGGCTCCAAACTGTTGAAGAAAATGGGGTATGAAGGGAAAGGCTTGGGCGTTAATGGCCAGGGAATTGTCAATCCCATCAAAGTAGAAGAGTTACCCTGTCAGGTAGGACTTGGGTATGTCAGAAAGGAAGTTGGGGAATGCGCTGAGACAGCTAGCAAACCACCAACAACAGATGATGAAAGGCCCTCATCAGTCCTTTCCAAATCGACAGAGGAGGTAAGAGATGTTGATTTCCTTTCGGTTTTGTCTTCACACAGTATGATTTCTATTGGAGATTTAGAGATCCCAATTACAAGGACAAACATGAGGCTCCTTACAAGGACGAGGCACGAGGAGGAAGAAGAACTTGGTGTTAATAACCAAGGCATAACTCAACCTTTGGAAATTGTGCACGAACATCGATTTGTAGGCTCAAGATACACTAAAGGAGAATGCTCGAAGGTGTTAGATTCATCTGAGGCATCATTGAAATCGTCGAGGAAAGAGAATGATGGGAAAACATCCCCATCATCCCATGATAGTTTCCCTTGTAGGGAAAGAGCGAAGGCCAACTCTCATCGCCATACTTACACCAGAGACAACAAGGAAAGGTATAACCAGTTTCGATATTCGAATGTTCATTTCAATCATAATCATGTTTTTAATGATGAACATAAAATATGGCATCGGAAAACATGTACCTTTTGTGGATTACATAACCATACATTTTCTAAGTGTTGGAAAAGAATGGCAGCACACAAAAGGATGAGGTATGAAAGACCCTCTCAACAACATGTAAAGAAACAAGTTAAGAAAATCTAGAGGAAGAAGACCTATTGTAGTCATTGCGACAGAAGTGGCCATCAAAGAGCCACTTGTTGGAGGCTCCATCCAGAGAAACGCCTTAAAGACAAAGTGTCGGTGCATGAACCAGGTGAAGCAGTTGTTCGACCATCGAATGTGCCCCAAGGAGGTGACCCATTCACCTTGATAAGTGAAAAATGGTTCCTAGACATGTTTTTGTTTCATGATCATTCTTTTGTAAATCATTTTTTGCATTTTAAAATTTAAAAGTGATGATGTGTTTTCCATCACTTGTTGAAGAAACAATGACAGGTTGGCCTTGTAGTCGTAGCTGGGGTCTTGCGTCCATCTTCATGTAAACTTGACCACTGAGTATGTGTTATAAACTCATGGCAAGTGTGGGACATTTGGGTCATTAGTTGGTCATAAAAGTCAAGCATGTAATTTGCAAAACAATGTACTACAGGTTGCAGAGGTAGCAGGTGTCGGCTCGTCGCTTAAGGTGCTAAAGAACAAAGGTGAAGGAGATGGAAGTGAGACCTTTTTAGGATGCTTGTGATGCAGACAAGGTACAAAGAAATTGTAAATTATTTTTCATGCTTTTGAAGGACCAAAAGCTCCTCAGTGGGGAAAATTGATCCAGGTGGCTCTAGAGACACATAGGACAAAGAGGGATTATGAATGCTCGAAAATCAAAATGCTCAGAATGATTGCAACCCAAGACCACAACGTAGATCTCGTCGTCCTGATCGCGAAGGTGTGAACGGTTCGTCAATCCGAACTCATATGAGGGAGAACGTGCCAGTCAAAGTTTTGGTCTAAGTTAGGTTGTGGGCCAGGTTTAAGTGTCCTACAATTTGACCGACCCTGAGGCATGAAACCTAGCTCCCAAAATTAGTCGAAATTGCGGCCTTGTTAATTTTCCCTATATCCCTTATGTTCTAAAGATTAAAAAAAATACCATATGTTAAATAAAAATAAAAAA
This sequence comes from Pinus taeda, assembly GCA_000404065.3. Taxonomy (NCBI): domain Eukaryota; kingdom Viridiplantae; phylum Streptophyta; class Pinopsida; order Pinales; family Pinaceae; genus Pinus; species Pinus taeda. The sequence goes on along the minus strand of APFE031515929.1, from coordinate 115,425 downwards.
ATGTATATATATGATGCGGTGGCGGGCCACCACCCCTGCCACCACCAAACCCACATTACATATAAAATTAAAATTTTGTGGGTCGACGGGCCATCACCCCCGCCAGCCCTTCCCCCAAAACCTTACAAAATATATTTTAATTAACTTTTGGCTCGGCAGCCATCACCTCGCCGAGCCCTCCATGCCACCGTAACCATTATATGCATATAAATGGGGTGGCGGGGCTTGAACCCGCCCCACACCCCGAAACACCTCCATATTCAATCAAATGCCGAGGGTGGCGGGGCTTGAACCCGCCCAGCCAGTGTGGCCGACCCACCTCCTGGGCACCCTCAACAACCACACAACGCTTAATACAACAACCCCCACGTTGGCCCTTGTCACCTCCTCCATAAACTCACGTTACACCATATTACATGGTACCTCTGCCAGTGAATGCACCATTTTGGGTTAAGGAATGTATGGGGCGGGCCACCAAATACGGACCCGACCCCAAAACCCACATACGATTGTTAAATAAATTAAAACCATAAAAACTTTTGTGTATTATTTTAGGAGGGGCGGGATTTGATCCCCCGACCCATCCTCAACAACTTCTAAATTTTACCATTACACCAACCAAACTACATTGGTTAATCCGCCGTTGATTTTTTTATTTAAATGCAGTTTTTCAGTCTGCTCAGATGGGCGAACCAGGAGCGGGCACGGATTTCGAGACAGAGGAGGCAGAATCTTGGCACGTAGTTCGAGGCAGTGTTTTGCAAGAGGGGTGAAATTTCACTTTGTCAGATTTTGACAAATTTTATATGGTTTCAGCACTTCTCGACGCCACGAACACAATGGTGTTGTCCGTGTCTCCATCTGAGTTCTACATTTTTGGTCATTTTTCAGCATGCAGGTGGAAATATGATTGCTGTATAAACAGGGTGCAAAACCATGATCCTTGCAATTTTCCCGAGGAGGTAATTTTTCTCCATGTTGGAATATAGTCAAGTTTACAGTTGCTTTTCATGGTTTTCCATAGGGATCGCAATGGAAAGGTTAGATTTTCCTTTGGAGTTGCAGATTTCCAGTCCACCCATGGAGCAGAATCTTTGAGGAATCTAGGGGGAATCTAAAAGATTCCTTGAGCCCCAAATTCTCAATCTCTCATAATTCAAAAATTGGACAGTCGATTTTACACTATTGGACACAACAAATCTGATGGTGCATTCAGATTTCTCATTTGCTCATTCTAATCTTCAACCACTTTTCTAAGTGGAATGCAGGTGTGAGCATTCATGTGCGAGAAACTATTTCCATGCGATTGATGCCGTGAGATTGATGGCACAAGCAACCTCAACAGTTTGACATCCACTTCTTCAGATGGCCCTTGGTTGTGAGGTATATGCAATGTGTTCATGTACTTCTTTTGCTATGCATTGTGTTGCACAGATCCCTGTTTGATGTTGATGTGAGATCTTGTTTATTATTGTTTTCATGATTCTTGCTTGATGTGATGTGGAATCGTCTATGTGATGTACTTGTTGTCATGATTTTTCATGTTATGTTTTGAGATCCCTTTGTTGTATGTTGATGGGATACTCATGTTGTCGCCATGCATGCTTTCATTGAGATCCCTTTTATGCCATGTTGGCAGAATGCTCATCATGCATGAGTTTGTGTCATACTGATAGGAGTCTTTTGACTGAGAGTTCCTGTAGTGGAACATCTCTTGGAGCCACTCCTGCGTGATGGAATTTTCCTTGTATGATAGCGACATCATATCTGGTGTACATCATCACTATTGACAACACTTAATGCAGCGGCCTACACCATCTTGACACCAGAGCCCGCAGACGCAGTCCCTCTTGGATGAACACCGTTATCAATGACTTATGTTTTTATGTTGCTGATGATTGATATGTTCCTCTTCTTTACAACATGTATCCAGTTAATTTTTATTTTTTTTAAATGAAATCTAACACATCACGAAAGCAAAAGGTTTTGGAAGGGTCCTTTGTCACACTCGGACTTGGATCAAAAGATGTCATGGAAATATAGACCTACAACAACTCCAAGGAAGCCAATACTTAAAATGTATGTATCATAGACATTTTGTTTAAATTATTTCTGGATCCCAAATATTCTTTTGTTAAGAAGCTCAAGTATAGGTCTATAGAATCTATTGAGTTCTATATATCTTAAAGATTAAACAAGGCAAGAATAAAATATTGTACATCTACTAAAATTCATTTGAAAAATGATATTTATGATTTTGGTTACAAGAGGATGTGTTCCTCCTTGTGGAAGAATATGTAAGATCTTGTAGAAGCTAATTAGAATATTGATGACATTTTAATTCTGAGATCTTCCTTGATGAAATCCATTACTACAATGATTTGAAGAAGCTGAGATACCTAGTTTGTTGTGACCAAGGATATTGGTTGAACCTATTAATGACAAATATTCTTATATAATATGTTACTATGGAAGAATCAAATAGGTTGTAAGTCTGCAATTTGATGTCGAACTTGATGTGTCGAAGATGCTTAAATTGGAAAGATAAATTGAACAAATATAATTGGTTAATGTATGTATGAATACTATGATTATGAAGCGGAAATATTGATGATCTAATCAAACTAGAACATTGATAAGCAAAGCAGTTATAATAAGAGGTCAAAGCTCCTCTTCTAATCTTGAAGTATGATCAAATTGAGATTTGATCGGCTTACAAAATCTAGGGTTTGGAAGACTGTATGTATTGGCCAGATTCTAGGGATGTTTTAGGTTTGTAAACCCTAGCACGAGTTTGTGGAAAAAACCCTAGGAATGGTAATTCATAATGTTGATATTGAAAACGAGAATGATGAAGTTGGAAAAGAATGCAAGGATGAGTGTTACCTATATAGGGTTTGTAAATCCTAGACCAAACTTGAAAAATTATTAGGGTTTGGAATTAAATTTGTAAACCCTGTCTAGACAAAAATGATTGGAAAAGTAAGCCTATGGCTTATGAATTGATTGCTTTCGCTTGAAATATGAAACCCTAGCTCCTGCAAAGAAGGAATGACATCATGATGGTGATATGGACAAAGTTGATTTGCAACAGGACTAAAGATCAAGAGGGAGATGATGCGTTCTCAAAAGATAAGTAACTTTTATCTCTTATTTTTTTCATTGTTGTTGTTATTGTTATTCTTGTCCTTGTGTATATTGTTTGGTTGTATTTTCTCTTCCATGGCCTCCTAGTGAGGATTGTAGGTACATTTTGAAGACTACCATGGATGTGGCAATTGTTGGAATAATAAATTAATGGAAGGAAAAAGTGAGATGAAGACTATTGATTAGACAAGCTGTAGACTCAGAGGGAGCAGATAAGATCAACCTGATTGAAGCATGTTTTGATCCATGATGAAAAGAAATCAGTTGTGACTTCCAATATGAAGATGGCTAGAAGTCTTGAAGAATAATCCTGATCCAAAGTTGTTGAAGGTGAGCCCTTGATTTTTTTCGTTATATATGATTTGTTTCTGATAGGGGATAAAGTTCTAATTGTCCAGTGTAAGAGGGAGCTGATATTTGAATCTTGGTCTTATGCATTACTATTTGGGATTGGAAATTTGGCATGATGGACTGCAAGTCCAAGGTGGAAAATTTGAAGAAGATAAAAAATTTTGATTATGATATGATTGATCCCTCTATGTATCACAAATTGATTGGGTCATTAAAATATTTGGTGAACACCAGACATGTTATTTTCTATGTTGTGAACAGCCAATTCTTGGTTAAGCCTCGACATGTGCATTGGGTTGCAGTAAAACATATATTGAGATATATGAATGACACCATTGATTATGGTTTACCACAGCTGCATGATTTTATTAATGATGATTGGGATGGATGCCTTGATGATAGAAAAAGATCTTCTGGTTTTTGTTTTTGGCTTGGGCTCTGCTATGATCATCAAGTAAGAAGCAAACTTTGGTTGTTCTTAATACGATTGAGGTTGGGTATATTTCTTCATGTTCATCATGTTGTGAAGTTTTGTGGATTTGAAAGTTTTTCACTTCTTTGTTTGGTCAACTACTGGAATTGACCATTGTATACTGTGATAATAAAGCTATGTAAAGCTTTCTGAGAACCTAGTTTTTCATGTCAAGTCGAAGCATATTGAGATCAAGTATCACTATATATCTAGTATGTTGTCCTCTTTGGATCCATGTCGCTTGAATACATTTCTGTTGACGAGTAGGTTGATGATGTTTTATGAGAAGCTTGGAATGGCTAAGAATCCATCTTTGAGAGGGAGCACTGATTGGTAGCATCATGAGAATCTTCCTTGGGTTGTAGGTGAGAGACCACTGATTATGGTAGGGAAGATTGTCACTCCCTTAGGTCAGTTGATTAAGAGGCCAATGTGTCTAGTCAAGGAGCTCGGTTCTAAGGCATGAAGTGATCCCTTAGGTCAGTTGACTGAGATACCAATGAGTTTGGCTGGGGACACTAATTTTCTGATATTTCACTTAGGAAATTGTTGATATACCTATGGGTTGGTCGAGGAGATTGATCTTGACTTCCCTTCCTTGGGTTAGTTAACTAAGAGACCAATGAGTTTGTTCGGGAAGGATGAGTTCTATCCCTTGGATCATAGAATGAGAGACTATATAGTTAGGGATTGAGACAGGGATTCCTCCCCTGGGTCGTGGATCGAGAGACCTTGTTTATGGTTGGGGATATGGACCTTGTGTAACCATTGCATATGGTTGGAAAGTTTGCCCTCGTGAATGATATTTATTGATGGGATGTGTTTGATGCTATGTATCTTTCCTTATGTTGAGACTTGTACATCTGTTCTTTCCCTTAGGCTATTACTGAGAGACCTATGGATTGGATGGGGAGATTGATCTTGAAAGAGAGAGAGACTTGTACATGTAATCTCTCCCTTGGGATATTTATTAGAGACCTATGGATTGGTCAGGGAGATGGATCTTGAGAGAGAGAATGAAAAGTAACTCCTTAGCTAAGAGGGAGTGTTGAAAATTTGGTAGCTTTGGTCGATACTTTCATTGGAAAATAAAAATAGAAATTATGAATTTATGTGTTAACCAAGTCGGCCTAAATTTTATCAAGTCAGACTTCCCAAGAGACATGTCTTTTTTCATGTACGAATAACTATAAATAGAGCCTATACACTCTCCTCCAAGAGCAATTCAGATCTCATTGTAGCTCTGCAGAACACTTCGGATTTGAGGCATATATATTCTGTGGTAAGGCAAATTCAATGACATCTAATCTCTGTTGCAAGTGCAAGTTCTATGGCATATAATCTTTGTTACGAGTGCGAGTTTTGTGGCATCCAATCTCTATTATGTGGCTCATTCCTATGGAATGTATATACTAATTTTTGAGGCACATGGTTTTGTGATACATGCGAAGGCCTATGATTCATTATCTCTGTGATACACGTAAATATCTGAGGCTCATCATCTCCATGACAAGTGCAAAGGTCTGATGTTATTTATGCTTTGAAGTTGACCTTGTTACAAACCTTCTTGGAGGTCATATTTGTGACATTTTGATTGTCACTTTGTTGGTTACTTTCTGATTATGTCTTGATGTTTTGACTAGAATATTTTGATGCACGGATTGAGATCTCTTTTTCTCTCTCTCTTGAGGAAATATTTGCTGGGTTTCCCCTTGCGGGTTTTTCCCTGACCACTGGCCTAATTTCTGGTGTCTCTTGTCTCATTGTTTACTGTGATCTCTATTGCTCTATTGTAGAAGTGAATGGTTGAATTTTTTCATGTATAACTTCTTAATGATTGGACTGATCTAAAGAAGTGATATTTTGTCATTAGAAGTAGCTATAAGTTTGAAAAATTGCTTTAGTCTTGATTGCACTAGAAAATCAACAATGACAACAATTCTTTAGGTAAAGGGAGGAACATGGACACCTTTTTTGGTAGTAGAAAGTTGCATTGTTTTTGCTTGAGAAACCAAGATTGGTTGCTAGTTGAAATTTTGGAGAGGAGTGATGAATTTGCAGCAAAGATGACAAAGACGTCCTAAATACAACAGAGAGATATCTGGAAAACATGTGACAATACTTATGACAAAGACAACAGACTATAATAGTTGGAGCAACAATAGAGGTTAGAGGGTGGTGGAAAAACGAAGGTGAAATAAAGTGTGTGTAGAATAATAACATACTCATGATCATATTGTAATGTGAGCCACACATTGTAGCAAGTCTATAATGTCATTTTTGACTTGATATAGTGGTTCTTGAGAATGTATGTACTTGGTATCTATGTGATGATTTTTATGTACCTGAGTTAATCATGATGTAAGTGTGGTGAGGCAAGTGTACCCCTATTTAGTTTGTGGTAATCTAAAACCCACATTGTAAGTGTAGGTTTGTGGTAAACTGAAACCACTTGGTGTGTTGTGATAAAGTTTATGAGAGACAGGGATTCCTGTAGAGTGTTTTCGTTCCTTGGGAGTGTGATGCAAAAGCATCAAGAGCATGGTTGAGGGTAAATTGAGAAAACCTAAAGCATGTTTATGGGTGAGCTGAGAAAACCAAAGATGGTAATGATGGTGATGTAAGAGGAGTTAAAGGTACATGTACATATATGAAGATATGATGGTTGAATGAACCATGTACATGAAGGACATCCTAGTAGACCAATAATTACGACAGTTAGGTACCCATGTGTTCTGATGGACGATTGTTTATTTATATGGATGTCAACATTTTTTGGTAATACTAGATTGGACCACAAATGGACTTAGTTGATTAAGATTAAGACAAGTAGTCATTAAGGGGGAATGTTAAAATTATAACTCGTCCTTATCTTAGGTGTGATGATTTATAAGTAAAGGAATATGTTCTTAATGTTTTATTTAGGTTGAGAGATATTCTCCATTAACTAGATTCCTATATTGGTGTGAGGTTGAGAGATTTACTCAACTAGTTGATTGTGCGATCAAGCTTAGTTTCTCTATATTGAGAAATTATTCATATATTTATATTGTAACACTATTCGATTAATATAAGTGTTCTTATGAATATTTGATTATCTAGTATGAAAGAAGTCATTTTGACAATAAATAGAAACACACAATATGTTTTTTCCTTTTATTACCTTGTTCAAAATTGGTTCTCTTGTCCATGAGTTTATTTTCTTCATTTATCAAAATTTGGGATTTAATCAATTTCCCAATTTCTCATCAAAATAATCTAAATATTTGAAAAAACATTAGTTATGTATTCATAAAATCATGACCACATAGTGGATTAGCAACAAAATACCTAATGTTGTGTCCATCATTAAAATAAAGCAAACTCTATTGAACATTACAATTTTACATTCTTTCTTACCATTGTTACTTATAAGTTTAATATGTTTCAATGAAGAATAAGATGCTAGTTTATTCATCAATCTAAATATTTACCATCTCTTTCAATGAACCATGAGTTTTTGTGATTGACAAAGGAAAATAAAAAAAATATTGTTTCTTTCAATAAAACGACAAGTTTTTATGCTTAATCTAAGAAAAACATGACATTGAAAACTATTTCATCTCTGAAGAGAAACCACAATATTTATATTGTGGTTTCTCTTCAGAGATGAAGTAGTATATTTCTCATACTTCTTTATAATAAATATTTTATTAACATATATTAAATATTAAAAAATTAATACAATATATAAAATATATTATTCATTAAATACTAATATATACTAATAAGATTATTTCACATACTATTTATAATTAATAATAATATACTACATATATTAAATATTAATGGACTATTGTAGTATTAATATAACAACCACTAATATTTATAATAAAGATTAATATATAAAAATTAATTAATAATATTAATTAATCTTAATATTAATAATAATTAAACATAATAAATTAAAATCCATTAATTATCTCATTAATTAATCAAAAATTATTATTTAAAAATCAATTAATTATCTAAAAAAAAAAGGCCGACATTCATCTCATTCCACAAACCCAAAATCTACTCTGCTCATTACTATTTAATGCCTCAATTTAGCTCTTCTGCTACCAAGCATTCAAGAAGTCTTGATGATGGATCCCGGTTGGGATTTGAAACGTTGACGAAATAAACCCAAAATCTGCTCTCCTCATTACTATTTAATCCCTCAATTTAGCTCTTCTGCTACCAAGCATTCAAGAAGTCTTGATGATGGATCCAGATTGAGATTTGAAACGTTGATGAAATAATGGTTTTTACTGTAGAATCTCCGGTAACGAAGTCAAAACATATAAACCACCGATGTCTTAAATCCATAAATATTTATTAATATTTATGATTTTATTTTATAAAAATTAACCACTAAATTTTTATTTATTATACAACAAAATATCTCAATAATTTATTGATTTAAGAAAAAACTTAGTTTTCTATATAATACTAAACCCAAAAATAAAAGCAATTCAAGATGACTGCATGAATATCTTTATTACATGGATATCATTAGAATGGAAAATACTTTAAACATCTTTTACCATTTTATATAAAATCACTATTTCTATTTTAATAATTTTCCAAACAACACTCTCTTTTATAAATAATTATTTACCATCAGCTCATAATTTTTCCAAAGAACACTCTTTTATCCGTAATTATTTACCATCAACTCATAATAAAGTCTCATTTTGTAATTAACTCAAAACAAATACGTTTATTCTTTCTTAATTGAAAACATGAATTAAACACGAGATTTGAAAACTATTAACCAAAATGAAAAAAAATGTTTTAATATCTTATAGTAATAAGAAACAATACACGCTCATTAGTTTTGATAAATTAAAATTATAAAAAGTTGGCATAGCCTCTATAATATATAAAACTAATCAATCCATAAGCATGCAGGTAGAGCAAAAACATTAAACAATTAAAGTGCCTCGCACTCATATTAACAACTACATGTTTTATTACTATTCTCCTTGGACACATTTCCATAGCACATATATGCAAAGAGCCTAAACACGAAAGGGACATACATACGTAAGAGGTTATCAAGTGTTCATATTGGGGTATGGTAACAGGTTATCAAGTGTTTATATTGGGGTATGGTAACTCATATCACCTTGTATGGACAAACACCACCCTTTAGCAAGCAAGTTATGCAATGACACATCATATTATGGTGTATGATTCTAACTTGGAACACCACATATTAAATGATGTAGATTTAGATCTATAAATCTATATCTCATCTGACAATATTGAAAAGGTGCTATAAATCCTTCCATTTCTTATTTTTGTGATAACTGATCCGTAATTTACCTGGATATTCCACCAGACAATTTTTCACCACATATCTATTAAAAATATTTGAAAATTTGAAACCTACAAAATAAGGGTTAATTTCTCTTTAGATTTCTAGAATTGTTAATTATTGTAATATGCTTATGCATGGAATAGATGAAATACAAAAAATATAAAACAACGAAACAAAAATCACAAAACACAACGAACACAAGATATGATCTCAAAAACTCTTATAGGAGAAAAACCTAGTTGGAAGGTGAGGTTAATCTACTCTCTCTTTTTTGAATGGAAATGAATGCAAATACAAAGGAGTGAGACCTATGATTTATGGGTTGCTTTCTATCATGCAAACATGTATTGACAAACCTACATGAAACTTTTTGACAGTCAACCCTGCATGAAACATTTAAACAATCAACCCCGTCATAGTTGAAAGTCTCTTTGTTTACATTCAAAGATTTGAATCAAACATAATTGAATGACATCATAAATTACCCAAGAAGTTGGTTGCGCCATAACGAGTACTCAGTGCTAGATTACTTTGAGTTCCTTTGCTTGCAGTGGAGGTAGTGGTGTGAGAGACTAGAACATAGAAATGTGAGGTCTCTACTGCTACCAAAGCATTTAAGAAAAAATGTTCAACCCTTTCTCTAGTGCTCCAATATACATATATGGAAGAAAAATTTCCTCTTTTAAACTAGTTGATCCACTGACTCAAAGCAAGGAAAAATTGAAAATGCCAAAAGCTTCGTAACTAAAGCCTTCCTTTCTTCATTTTCCACTTTTAATTATTTTCCCCAAAGCACAAAACCTACTTTTTTTACTTCACTCCTTGAGTGGAAACCTAAAAAAAAATATACTTTTCACATCTCCTAGTTAAAATGAAACATATCGCCTTGCCTCTAACTTTACTCATAGCCTCTATAATATATAACACTAATTAATCCTTATTATAACACTAATTAATCCATAAGCATGCAGGTAGAGGAAGAACATTAAATAATTAAATAGCCTTACACTCATATTAACTACTCCATGTTTTATTGTTATTCTCCTTGGACACATTTTCATAGCATATATATGCAAAGAGCCTAAACATGATTGGGACATATATATACATGAGAGGTTATCAGGTGTTCATATTTAAACTCCCTTTATGGACCCTATTGTGTTTAAATCTGTGATGGACTAACAAGTTGTTATTTTTTTCTTTTTTCAAAGTGTTCAGAACTAAACTCCCTTTATGGATCATATTGTGTTTAAATGATTTGGAATGATCTTGAACATTCATATAGATACAATCAACTTTATAAATATGTGTATAATATTTAAAATGGATTTTGCATTATAAAAATTATATTACATATATATGTTAGGATTTGGCGAACAATATCTTCATTTAGATAATAAAGGTGAATACAAATTTTTGTTTAATGCCACAACCCTCCATGACGTATGCAAAGTTCCATACATGGATTGCTTTGCCTAGTTCAACATGTGTGTGCGAGAGAGGAAGCAAAATGCAGGGCTATCAAGGAATAGTAGTGGAAAGCATGCATGATGATTTACATGGCTCATTTCAATTGCTTGACACTTGAATGAATATGACCACCCATGTTATCATGGTGGGGTAGATGGAATTAATAAAATTATTTTTTTGTACTCCACGCATCTTCCTTATTGAATGGCTTCAATTCTCCATAATTTATGTGAAGCTATCAAGGAATAATAGTGGAAAGCATGCATGATGATTACATGGCTCATTTCGATTCCTTGACACTTGAACGAACATGACCACCCATGTTATCACGGTGGGGTAGATGGAATTAATAATAATAAAAAAAATTGTACTCCATGCATCTTCCCAATTGAATGGCTTCAATTCTCCATAATTTATGTTAAGTTCCATAATATTTGTAGGAATACCTACCCTATTTGGTAGTGGAATACAAAACTTGCAACACCCCATACTAAGTTGTGTGAGTCTACACCACCCCATAGAGAGTAATGCAACTACACACCATCCAATGGTGTATGGTAACTCATATCACTTTGTATGTATAAACACCACCCTTTAGCAAGTTACACAATGCCACACCATCCTATGGTGTATGATTCTAACTTGGAACACCACACATTAAATGAAGTAGATCTAGATCTATATCACATCTGTCAATACTAAAAGAGTACTATAAATCTTTCCACTTCCTACTTTTGTGATAACTGATCCATAATCTACCTTGGATATTCCACTAGATAATTCATCACAACACATCCAGTGAAAATATTGAAAATCTGAAATCTACACAAGAAGGGCTAATTTCTCTTTAGATTTATGGAATTGTTAATTATTGTATTATACTTATGCATGGAATAGATAAAACATAAAAAATAGAGAACAATGAAATAAAATCACAATGAACAATGAACAAAAGATGTGATATGGAAAACCCTTGCAGGAGAAAAACCCAGTTAAAGTGAGGCTACTCCACTCACTTTTTCTAAATGGAAATGAATGCAAATACAAAGGAGTGAGACCTATGGCCCATGGGTTGCTTGTTATCTGTAAATATGTATTGACAAACTTGCATGAAACTTTTAAACAATCAACATTGTCACAATGGAAAGTCTCTCTGTTTGGATTGGTATTTTCCAGTCTCGGGGGATGGGGGTGGGGGGAAGGGGGGTGCGGGGTTGGGGATGTCCCTAGATGATGTATGCTATTATCCACCAACCAATAGTGAATTATTTCTTGAGAATGAAATTTATAATGGTGGAAATTATATTTTTGAGAGTAATAATAGCAATGGATTTGAAAGTGATGTGAGAAATGAATGTGTGCCTTGAATGAAATAAATTAAAAACAAGTGCACTTCAATATACCATCACACTAGAAACAAATTTTATTTAGTGGTCTCCAATACATTCAAAAATTTAGAATCAAACGTAATTGATTGAAATCATAAATTACCCAAGAAGTTGGTTGAACCATAATGGGTACTTAGTGAGAAGTCACCACGAGTTCCTTTGCTTGGCAGTGGTCTAAGAGATTAGAACATAGGTAAGGACTCTATTGCTACCAAAGCATTTAAGAAAAAATGTCCAACCCTTAAACTAGTGCTCCAATATGCATATATGGAAGAAAGATTTCCTATTTCAAACTAGTTGATCTGGTGGCTCAAACCAATGAAAAGTTTGAATGGCCAAGAGCTTTGTAAGTAAAGCCATCCTTTCTTCCTTTTCTAGTTTCAATTATTTTGGCAAAAGCACAAAATATGCTTTCTTTGCTCCACTTCTTGAGTGAAAACATCAACAAAATATGTTTTTCACATCTCATCATTGAATTGGAAATATATCACTTTTCCTCTAGCTTTACTCGTGAAGACATTTTAGTAAAAGCTTCCATTTTCTCATTAAAACTATTTTAACTCCTTTTCCATGTGATTAAATAATTAAATAAAAATTTAATTATTTAATTATTTTACAAGTTATGACTTTGAAGTCATAATCCCTGAAAATTTACCCAAAGATATGATTTAGATACATGCCAAGTTTCAGCTCAAGATAGAAGTGAGTGACAAAATGTCACCTAATTCTTCACTTTTCTATGCAAAGGAAGCTCATACCACCCCTCAATTGCTAGCTAGGAACCATGACCAACACCTGCACCTGCCAAATATATAAACTTAATAATTATATACATGCCTAAAAAGGTAGCCTTTCTCAAAAAAGCAAAAGCACAAGTTTTGGCCAAATGACATATTAGGCCAAATTACAAAAAAACAAAGGAAAATATATCCAAATTTGAGTGAAAATGGTCCCATTGGACTCGCTTTTTCACCAGGATCAAGAAGTAGTCAAATCTGATGCTTGGGCCCATAACATTTGAATATTGAAAAATCAAAGCTACCTAAGATAATAGTTTCTTGAAAACCGATGAAACTGAATATACAAGTTCCTTTGATCAACGGTTATGCCATTAAGCATGTGGAAATAAACTAGTGTGACTGAGTCTCACTAGGACTTAACCTTTCAATAGGAAGAAGTGTTACTGGGGTTAACATTGCTACAATGCACAAACCCTCTCCATTTTTCCTCTCTATATCCACCCTCAACGACTCTGCTCATATATGGAACAAAATGCACTTGAATAGAACAAAACCCCTTTTCCTCTTAGTGGCCTAATTATAGCACAACTCGATAACCTACCAGTGGTTTTGATTTCTTCAACTCTTAATTATAGTTACAATATTGAATCTTCTAGAGGTTTCTTCATCATTATGACGTGGCTAGCTCATCTTCCACGTATAATGGGGGCTGACATAACATCCTCTCAACTCATGATGGTCAAAACAAGAAGGTCAAATTTCAGGTGGCATAACTTTTGTGTACGAACTCTGATTAAGGTGGTTCTTGTGTCGTTGGAAAGGTATCTATGTGTAGAATAGTGTTAGGGGCATGGAACTTAGGCAAGACATTTTTACCCCCAAAAAAATGTTGCTTAGTGCCTTAAACTACTTTCGAAATGTTTAGATCTCAATATGTCAAACTAAGATATGTGGGTAAAAATGGCTCTTTGAGCTAACATTATGGGAATTTTGAGGTCTAAAATGGGCGTCATAAGGAAATTATAAAATAATAGTGGAAATAATAAAATAAGATTACATTATATCATCAAATTTTAGAGGGAAAAAAGAAAAAAACTATTTTTTCAACTCTTATTTTTAACTTATCTCCCTAAGGTTTTACTCAAATTTCTAATTTTGCATTGATTTTCTACTTTAATCAATGCAAAATTTAATTCTTCATCCAAGGAGTACCCATGTTGCATGTTTTCGATGGACCTTACTACATGAAAAATGAGAAATACATTAAAAAAGTGATTGCAATCATGTTTTTTCATGTATTTCTCATTTTTCCTGTAGCAGGGTCCATCGAAAGTATGCAACATGGGTACTCCTTGGATGAAGAATTAAATTTTGCATCCAACAAGTACTCCTGCTCGAAATTTGAGTAAAACCTTAAGAAGATAAGTTGAAAATGCAAGTTTTATTATTTTATTATTTTTTAATCATTTTATTTTTTTTACTCCAAAAATGGTGAATCATCCCCATTGTTAACATCATCATCTTGAATCCTATTGGTTCTTATAAAGTTTATTTTGGTTGTACACTTTTCTTAGGAGGCACATTCTAGACCTCAAAAGTTGTCTAATGTTGCTCCACTTTTTCTACTTTTTCAATTATTTACTTTATTTTTTTCATTCTTAAATATAACATAACTAACGGATAAATTATAAATTTGGTTTTATTTTTACTTTTCATTGTTAAAAGTGACATTACTAGCCCTAATAGATTAATTGTCCAGTCTAATAGATACACACTCACTTAAAGCATCTAATAGATACACACTCACTTAAAACATTATCCATGTCAACATTTAATCTATTTATCATAATTTATATGAATAATGAACAATTTCAATGATATTTAATTTATTTATCGTAATTTACATGAATAATGAACAATTTTAATGTTTCATAATTGATAACAATAAACTATATTAATTTTGAAAATTAATAGCTAATAAATATAAACTAATTAATAATATGATAAATAAATTAATAACACTAATATCGTTAAAAATAACACTAATATTTTTTTTAACATGGCTAATGTATAAACTAATTAATAACCTGATAAGGAAATTGAATCACACTCTTTTTTTTTTTTTAATCCTCCCCTCACTGGAATTTATTACATAAATCAATATGTTTTTAATGCAAAATCATGACAATATTATGGCTAGCAAATTAATTATATAACACAATTATAACGTTGATACCCCAACTTTCTTCAACTTAGATACCCAAATATCTAAATCCATAAAATATATACTTTACTGAATTGACCTACATTTACTTTTTAACCTGCTATTAAAAAAAACCATGTCATCATTTTGAATTTTCGTAAGGATGACACATGAAACCACATCATGAATTTGCAGGGCGTAGGTTTAAGATTAATCTTGATTGTTAATCGAGAATTAGGATTGAAGCTTTTTCATGTGTTCTAAAATGACACTGAAAAGTCCACAATGTCCGGGTTTTTTGTGATAGCCAGTACATGAAAAAACATATAAAGATTTGAGGTGCATGAAAAGAAGTAATTTGATGTGATAGCCCACATGCGAATTGATGCTTGAAAATCCTCTGGTCAAATTTTGTTGGGCTCAATGAGTGTTATGGCCAAAGTGATGTGAAAGAAAGTATTGAAACAGTGTTAATTTATCATTTTATAATATGCAGTTGGACCCATTTCTTTGTCAATGCCTTCCAGATTTGATGTAAATGATTTAGCAAGGTGTAAAGGGGAAGCCCCACGTTGCATTAGTGGTCAGTGGGGAACCCAAATTTAGATTAGTGGTAGGCATGATGGCAGGACTGTCCCCATTGTTTGTCATATCGAGGGCAAGTGGGTTTTGTGAGCCAATTTTTAGAATCCTCTAGGCCTCAGGTCCTTTAATGACAGCAAGAATGGAATTCTGTACGCAGCTCAACATTCTGTGAACTTCACCACAACCTTTGAAGTCATTGCTTCCGAATGATATTTTAATATTTACATGAATGAAACTCCGTACACAGTTCAACATTCTGTCAACTTTTGGTAAATTAGGAAATCATTGTTTTTTAATGGCTTTTAAAATTTACATAAATATGAGTGATGGAAGACTCCACAATTTATTGTTAGAGATTTTCGGAATAGCACTGTATAATATGTATGATCTGTCTAATTTTTCAGTGACTTCCACAGTTCATCACAAGGTTTTTTTGGTCTGTAATCCTCTTTGATGCCTGATGATAAATAGAATCACCATCCAAAACCTTAAACACATCATACATATTACCAAAAATCACTAACATTACATAAACATGTAAATTGGTTTGGGTACATTTCAAAATTTACATACAAATGTAAAATGGTTTCATTTCTTTCTTTACTTGAGGTACATTGAGAATCTGAAATCCATCGAGTCAACTATATCAGAATTTATTCTGACATATGCTTCAGCTGCGCATTTTGTTATTCCAACTTCTAATCCATTAGAAAACATAATAAGCTTCTTCCACCAACTCTCTACAAATTATTCAATTACATAAGTTATGACCAGCTGCAAGAGTGTAGAATTTGAACTCTAAATATGATCTAAAATGATAATTCATATATAGTACATAACCCAACTGAAATCATATATATATATATATATATTAATATTAATATTAATAGAGATCCATCTAAACAGGGTCTGAAATGCATTCTAAGTTGTCAAGTTGAAGCTGACAGGTCTGAGATGCATTCAAAGTTGTCAGGTTGAAACTTGCATATTCTGAATTTTAACATTTGATAAGAGTGTTAATTTGTGTTCTGTAAATCCAAGATATGCATCATTGGACTAGTACATCTTTATTAAAGTTGATGAATCACTCTCATCCACTCATTCTCAGTTTCAAATTGTAAAATGCATCTCATTTCTGTGTAATAATTTTGGAATGCTTTCTTGATTGGTGGAGTAGATCATCAATCTCATCCACCCCTCCTCAAATTGTAAAATATATTTTTTGCTTCTTTGTGTAATAATTCTTGAATGCCTTCTTGCTTATTGGAGAAGATCATCACCCTCATCCACCTATGCCCAAAGTGTAAAATACATATTATTTTTCTATGCAAACCTACAGTCCTCAAATTGTAAAATATATTTTTTGCTTCTGTGTGTAATAATTCTTGAATGCTTTCTTGCTTATTGGAGAAGATCATCACCCTCATCCACCTATGCCCAAAGTGTAAAATACATATTATTTTTCTATGCAAACCTACAAAATAAAGTCAAATAGACATTCTTATGTTTCAGATGGAAGTTGGTGGATCACCTCATCTGAACTCAGCATTTAGAATGGACCTTGCTTATCTGTGTAAACATATAAAAGAAAATTTAAAATACATTAGGTGCCAGCGAAGTTTCTTGATTAAGTTGTCGATCTCCAACTAGCTAATATTTGGGTTTTGGATCTGAGTTCTTTATTATCACATTTCGATTTCTGTGTTGTATTAAGCAGTAACCTGAAATAACATACCATCAAAATATGAAGTATATTATGTTTTAGAATCCCATGGATATGGATCTTACCCTTGGACTTGGACAGGTTCACAAACTGTCATTAATTGATTTATTCTTATAGCTTGCTTTGTAGACTTGTTATAAAGTAGGAATCCCGCGGAAATGGTTTATTATCGACTAATCATCTCTCAGCCTGTATGGATTTTGGCTCTGCTTTCTCTACTACTATATTTTGATTCATATGTTGTATTTAGCACATCAAAGAAATTTAGAAGGAAAACCATGACAATGTATGACAAGTACACGAGTTTAGGAAAACCAATGTTTCATAGAAATACTGATCAATTCTACATTCAACCTTTTCATGCTTTGGTAAGTGACAACCAAGAGCTAAACATCCAGCTAACATCCCCACCACTTTTAACAGAATCTCAGAAACTCATATTTATCCATACATAGCCATCTGCAAGTAGCAAATGGCCTAACCATACAGCAAATATCAAACCCATCAAGGCCCCACCCTTGCAGGGGTTTAAAACAAATTCTGTTAAACCACCAAACCCATAAACCCACTAATACATACTGAACACTAATAGCTTACAGTTAAACAAAACAGTTAGGCCTGCACCAATGTACTTCACTGCTGCTGTTTGACATCCACACTGGTGGTGCAAGCCAGAAGACAATGGAAGACAGCACTCAGAAAAGCGTTGAAAGCTTCCAGAGATCTAGCTCTCAGTTTCCTCAAGAGACACATTACTCTCTTGGGCCGCCAAATCTTCATCTTTCTCTTAGCTCTCTCATAACACTTCTTTGTTTTCTCTGCCACAGTCTCCTTCTTAGAGAAGGTGTAACTCCTCAGATACATTTGTCTGCAAGCGTAGATGCTCTCCTTATATGCTCTCATGGGCTTCTTAATCATACGGTTGTCCTCCTTCATACCCAAAACGCGAACAAACTCTGCCTCTGAGTCTGGCCATTGGTATAAGCTCAGGAAGCTGAATCTCACAGGAGCCTCAACATCCAGGCAGCCTGCAACACAGCTCAAACTCAAACTCATATTGGAATTCATCATAACAGAGCAAAATAGGATATTTACTTATCCTCTCAGGAGACTCTGTAGATGTAATGTACAGTCTACAATAATCTCCTCTTATAAACAGAAGTCATGCATGCATGCATCAAGCAAGTCCTTGAGCAGCTTCTGCAAATCTAAATCATCTAAATCCAAATGATGAAGCAATGGAATGGACAGAATGTACTAGAATTGTCATGTGGGTTGTTCATGTGGTTTCATGAACAGTGACGAAATGAGGAGGTGGTGTATGGAAGGGCATCATTGCACTGGGTACTACCATGGATATATACACCAAGATTCATTTAAAAAAACAGGAAAGTGAGAACATGGGTTCTATCATTTTTTTCCACCGTTTGACCTCAGAGCCCCAGGAATCAAACACATAATCTTTCAAAGTATAGGCGGGCCACTCCGCTGCCTTGATGTACACGCAGGCTATACCAAATTCTATGATTTAACGGAATTATTAGACCATGGTCCCTCTTCCGACACATATATTCCTTTAAGTGGTTCAAATTTCCCTTTCCCATGATGAATCCATTGTATTATGGTTTATGATGGCACGTGATTAGCCTTTCAATAACCTTACCCTGCTCGAGTGTAGGGACAACCTTCTCCATAGAGCAGGTAATGCATTAGTGACTGTAATTGGTATATATGTTTGTTAGGGTTTTAAGGTAACAACCTTCTCCATGGGGAATGTAATGCGTGGGTGATTGTAATTAGTCAGGGGTTTAAGGCAGGTTGTATTATTGGTATGAGGACTCAGGGGTTTGAGGCAGGTTGTATTATTGGTATGAGGAATCATTTAATCGGTTGATAGTGAGTAATTTAAAATAATTAAAATGAACTAAAATATACAATTTGACTTATTTAAAATAAGTTAAATGATTTATTTAATATTAAATATAATATTTTATTTTTATTATTCATCTTTTCCCGAGGCAAAAATAGTGTCAATTGCTTTTCATTATTTTAGTATTGATATAATAATTCATTTTTTTATGTCTTTTTTCTTCACTCTTGATTTTTTAGTTGATATGTAACAATATTGTTGTATTATACATTTACAAAGTAAGTATATTCAAATTCTTAAATTTAATTATTTTGTACTTTTCATTATAAGTGTAACAATTTTTTTATTAAGACTTTCATTATTGTGACAATTTTAATTAAGATTTTGTTTCTTAAAATAGTCTTATGGGTTCAAATAATATGGGGACAACAGGGGCACAACAATAACAATAAGGGATACAACGACAATAGTAATGGGGAATTACTAGTATTATAGGGACCTAACATGCCCCTTTTCTTCAAAAAATTGTTGTCCACAACACTTGAGTAGTTCTGGATGCTTCTATATAAAATTCTCATCCTCCCATGTGGAATCTACAACAGGTAAGTTCTTCCACTAGATGAGATACTCTGAAATTGATCGATTTCGTAGTTGTCGAGTTCTTGTTTCTTTGACTGCTTCAGGTTCCAGTATGATTTTTCCTTCCTCATCGAGTTCTGGCAATATTGTTTGAACTGGAAGCTTGTCACCTATACTTCTTTAAGCATGAAACATGGAAAACTGGGTGCACTCGAGAAGCTGCAGGAAGCTCCAATTTGTATGTCATAGTACCTATCTTTTGCAACACCTTGTACAAACCATAATACTTTGGTGATAATATATTATCCTTCTTAGTTTGCTTGAGGGACATTTGTTTATATGGTTGTAGACGTAGGAATACCCAATCACCTACATCAAAACTTAGTTCATTGCGACGTTGATCTACTTGTTGTTTCATTCTATTCTGCGCCAAGGTGAGGTTATCCTTTAAGAGTTGGAGAACTTGTTGTTGATGCTCGATGTGATCTTCCATTCCTTGAACCTTAGAATTTTCTCTTAAATATGATTTGATGGATGGTGGATGATATCCATAAAGTGCCATAAATGGGGTCATTTTTGTTGCACTATGGAAGGAAGTGTTATACCACCATTCAGCCAGAGGCAACCATTTGACCCATTGTGTCTGTTTATCAGATACAAAGCAACGAAGATTTCCTTCCAAACATTTGTTTACTATCTCAGTTTTCCCATCAAATTGAGGATGATAAGATGAGCTATGAGCTAACTGAGTACCAAGACAAAAAAATAATTCTGTCCAAAAATTTCCAATGAAAATGGGATCTCCGTCGCTTACAATAATCTTTGGGTTTCCATGTAGCTTTTTAATTGTTTCCATAAATGCAGTAGAAACTGACTTGCTTTAAATGGGTGAGATAATGCACAAAAGTGGGCATACTTGGTAAGTCTGTCAACGACCAGCATGATAACACTCTTTCCTTCGGACTTGGGTAAACCTGTGATAAAATCCATTGAAACCTCCTCCCAATGTTGGCTTGG
>APFE031515929.1:18435-92287 GCA_000404065.3 Pinus taeda | reverse complement strand
ATTCAATACATATTCTCCCATGGATAGCTTGATATTATGACACTTTCCTAAGCAATTTATGGTTCCTCCACTTGCAACCATCACTTGACACTCTAGTGCTGGATATAGGAAGCAATTCAATTCCTTGGCTATATTACAATGAATAAAATTATGGTTACTTCCCCAATCAATCAACACTATTACCTTTTTCTTCTTGATATGCTCTTCTATCTTGATAGTTTGAGGAGTGGTAATTCCAACCAATGCATTACAAGATATAGTCGGATTCATTTCTTCTTTTTTCTAGGGTTTGTTCCTAGTGTATATCCTCTTCTTTTGGCGTTTCTTTTTCCTTTTCTTCCTCCTCTTCAAAATCTATGTAAAATAATTTCTTCTTGGCACACGTATGACATTTAATGTATTTTCTATCACAACTGTAACAAAGCCCTTTTGCTCTTTTTTCTTCCATTTGTTGTGGTGTCAACCTTGTAGGTTGTGGATGACTAGGGGTAGCAACACTTTCATCTTTATGATTGTGAGTGGTAGGCTTCCTTGTTGCCATAATTTTGCTTGCCATTTTTCTTGCCAACATGAATGCCTTCTCCAATGAATCTGGTTTCCAAAGGCAAACCTCATGTTGGATGTTATCTTGTAAAGTCCCTATGAACACATCAATCCTATGCTCCTCTAGAATATCTTTTACGCTTATATTCAATTTTTGGAAGTCCTCAATGTGCTTCATCATTGAACCCTTTTGTTTGAGATTTACCAATTGGCTAAAAAACATGTTACTTTTTGTATCCTTATAATGTGCTATCATTTCATCGGTAAAAATAGCCTGAGTGACAATTTGTTTACGAGAGCAAAGCCATCGATACCATACAAACTGATTTGGTTCAAAATATAAGGTTGCAATGTGTACCTTTTATGTGTTTTGCACATTATGGAGATCGAAAAATTGCTCCATTTGTAGTATCCATGTTCCAAGATCTTTGCCATCAAACTTCCTCATATCGATCTTTGGAACATGGTGGTTCTTCGATCCAATGTTAGAGTCTATGAAATCATGATTAACATTTATTTTGTTCTCATCATGAGTTTCCTTTACTACCCTTTCGCCATTAGTAAGCATTGCTTGTAGAAACTTTATCAAATCTATCTTCAAATCTTCCAGGCCTTTCTTTAAATCATCCATCTTAGCTTCCACGCCATTCATCTTAGCTTCCATGTAATCCATCTTAGCTTCCACATCATTTATCTTAGCTTCTGCACCTTTCTTTAAACCATCCATCTTAGCTTCCACGTCATACATCTTAGCTTCTACGTCTTTCTTTAAGCCATCCATCTTAGCTTCTGTTACTTTTTGTGCGAGTGAAATTTGTTGCACTTGGTCTCGTAATTTTGATATATCATGTTGCATTTCTTCCTCTTCTTCATGAGTCATGCTAGAGCTTTCAGGTTGCTTACTAGGTGTTTCCATTTTCTTTCTTCGGGGCATCAATTACCGATAATAATGCTTCACTATGCAAACTAATTTTTTAAACCAAGCTTATGCAAAAATTAAAAAAAAAAACTACACACCTTTTTTCACTTTGTATGAGCTCGATATTGAAGTTGATGTATCAATGTAATTTTGGATCTCCAAGGTCTGCAATTTCTTCCTATAGTAACCATCTGAGTAGTATTTCTAACCCCACAAGTCTGATCAAGATTGGATTCTCCAATGAAGAGTTATGCCAAATCTCCCATGATGACCTGAGTATAGATTGGTTCAGTAGAGCGAACTTGTATGACGTGTCGTGGGTCATTTTTTCAACCTTAGGTTATGAAAATGATACCCAAAAAAACTACAGTCCGTTCTCTTTCTGTAACTTCTTACGAAAATTCAATCTAATGCTCAGAGAGAAAGTTATGATGATTTTCCCAAGGTCACCTGTTTGGAATGTAATTCGGGGGTCTGCAAAAGCCCTAAATTCCTCAGATTATATCTCTGAAAATATAGTGAGACAAGATCTGAAATTCGGGCCCGAGGTTCAGACCGATTCTGTCCCAAATGGGTTGTTTTTTTAGCTTCTGAAACTTTGTATCGAAAAAGTTATAGCAAAAATTCCACAATGACCTGTTTGGAGCAGTGAAACCTTAGAATCCAAAGCTCTGATACCAAATGTTATGAAACCAACTCACAAAAAGATAGAAAAGATAGATCAACGCCTTAGAAATAAGCCTCTTCGAGGGGGAAACCTACTTTACATTACACAAATGAACAATTGTTAGATGATTCAAATGACAAAACCTCCTTTCTATAGATAGGAGTCTAGGGGTCACAATATAACCAAATCCGACCTAACAATAATAACATAAATGAACAAAAATAACAATAGTGGCATTCTATGGGGCACAATAATAACAATAAGGGATACAATGACAATAGTAATGGGGGAATCACTAGTATTATAGGGACCTAACATGCATTCAATTACTAAAACAATTCAATTTTATAACGGTTAATGTATGCATGAAAATTCATTGTTTTAACACATTAATTAATCTTTTTAGTACATTCACTTTAAATATATACACAAAATTTTAAATATATAGACAAAGTATAAAAATTAACCACACTAGATATTTATATTTATAGGTACACTATATATCAAATATCTTTGAAAATTTGGAACACTACTCCCTACAAAGGTGTTGTCCTTCAACTCGTCTTCTCAATGATGATGGGAATATGATAAGACCATTACAGTCTACACATGCAAAAGAATGGGGTGATGTGACCCCTCCTCTGGCTCCCCTCTAGCGTCGACCGTCTTCTCCTCTTGTCACACTCTACCTCCCATTAGGCCCCACTTGATCAGAATCTGGATTAGGGGAAAAAATTTGCTCAAAAAGCAAAGTGCTCAGAATCGATCAAAACCCAAACGAAAATACCCATCTCGGTGATACGATCCCAACGCAACTCGTTTCACTCAAAACAGAGTTCGTATGAGAAAGTTAGAGCATGTTGTTCATTTGGTCAAACAGAGAAAATTTGGTGACTGGGATGCTGACTAGGCATCCATATAGCCTAGTCAGCAAAAAGGATATTCCAAGAAATATTCCTGGAATATTCCCATAGGTGGATCAACTGGATTGTGCCACTTGGTGGCACATTATTGGTCACAACATATTTGGTGGACCAATCAGAGGGTGACACGTGGCAAGTCTGGAGGCCGCCACATGCCCTCTCGAAGGTCGGTTAAAAGTTTATATGGCAGGCCGGGGAGTCAAACACGTGACCTCACCTAAACAAGTGCCATGTCTTACTGCCATACCACAACTTTATGTTAACATGTAAAGGACACAATTGCTATTTAAATGTTAAATGCATTGAGGTTTGGAGTTAATTGCTAGCAATAACCGCTAGCATGTGACTAACCTCAAAACACTAACCACCAACATTTAATGTTAACCACTAGCAATTACGTAACCGCCAGGTAATACTAACTACCAACGTGTGACCAACATCGATGCTAACCACTAGCATTTTATGCTAATCGCCAGATTAATGTGCTAAACGAGATTAGTGCTAATTAATCTGTGTTTATCAGTTAATTAATTTTGGATAAGTTTGGCAGAGATTTTGGTAGGTCTGCTAAATCTGGAACTAACTCCAAATTTGGCGGAGTGAACTAAAGTTTCTCCAGATTTAGTGGAGATTTCCTAGGAAAAACATAAGAAACCATAACTTTGGTAGTTTTCAACCAATTTTGGCTTAGAAAGAGCCATTCCTAGATGATTTTGATGCTTTGAACACAACGGAATAGGTTGCAGAGACAAAAAGTTACTTTTGTACGTGATTTTTCTACGTTGAAGTTTAAGGAAGCCTAGGGCCACCAAGAGAGGAGGTCAAGCCTAGATTAGTTGAAGTCCAATTGCAGAGCTTGGAGAGCCATTTTTGGGGTTTTTGGGTCTTCTGAATCCAATGGAGTAGGTTGCAAAGCCATTGGAGCACTTTAGGTGCATGTATTCAGAGAATTTACCATTAATCCAAAGAGGGCCTAGCCATTGAAGCAGGTCCAAGGAGATGTAGCCCAGGAGGGGTGAACTCCTTTATCAGCTTTGTGTTATGAGTTTGTTGTGTTTCATTTCTCTTCAATTTACTTGTTGTATATGTGTTTTAAACAACTAATTAACCTCATAAATTTCTCATAAAAGACACAAATCTTGACACACAATCCTTCACATTATGGTTAATTTGAGACGATCCTAAACACATTTTAAATTACTGATGAGGGAGATTGCATAGCATTAACAAGTTTGCCCAACATTTCATATCACCACTTCCCGACGCTCGTCGGCAGCCCTCGCCCCTCCTCCTCCCGTGCCCACACCCTCTGCCACCCTACATTAACTACGAATATGCATTCAAACTACTCCCTCCCTCCAATTCTCGTTCACACACCTTACTCTAGAGTTCTCCCCTATGACCAGAGTTTTCACATCAGAGCACCACAGTTCTTCCAGTCAGCTGATAACTGCTCCAAATTCTGGTATGAACTTTGAATGCATTCGATCTAATCGTTTTTCGAATGAACACAAAATAATTCCTTTCATTATGGAATTGATACTGTAAACAATAGATACTGCAATGGGCAATGGGGGCAAAATTGAATAATGTGCACTCTATTTATTTGCAGGTACAATTAAAGTGGACTGTGGGGGCAAAGCCCCTTCCTTGACTTCCTCACCTGTCAATCCTCCATCTAACAATTCTTCAAATGACCTTCTAAACCATAAGTTCCATTGCTAATTTCTCTTTACTCCATTGAATCAATCCATCCAACTAAATCAAATAATTGGGAGCCCATATTTTCAAAAAAATATGCATGTCTAAATAATATCATCAACATACATCCACTCTAATCATGGATCTAATAAGCACAAGGAGGGATAATAAGCTCAAGGACCTATCTAAGTTGGAAATATCCACATTGCAACAACATCAACCATGAGTTCATGACAAGTTACTTGACACTAAGATGAATGTTAAAGAAAGCGAGTGTTTTTACAAGAAATTTAATTAGTATTGCTACATTATTTAATAAAACTATGACTTCAGTGGTCACATCCCACACATCATTTACAAACTTTTCTTCTAATGCTATTTACTGTACAAATAAACATGTTATGTTAGTAGCTAGCAAGGACTAGTATAACAATATGGAGAAGGGAAACATACCAATAAACTAATTTCTGGTAACAATGCAATTTAAAATACTAAGTCCTTTAACATCCTCGAGCTTCTCTTGTCAATTAAATGAGTGTTGCTTATTTCATATATTTCTTGTATCGACTGCTTTTGATTTTTCTATGTCATTTCTAAATGGTTTCATCTTTTTCCTTCAATAGGATAAATTACAACATAAGATAAAGATCTCTCTTATTTAGTTGAGAAAATATCTTGTGAGAAAAAAATTAAAAATATTAAAATTGCCATGAAATTCACCTTCCAATAAAATGGTCCTATGTAATGTTGATGTTAAGTAATGTTCTCATTCTAAAATTGATTGGATTGACATGGTGTATGCTCAACTAGCAACAAAGTAGAGATTGCAGTAATGGAAGAGTTTTCATGGCTTGGCGGTCATTACATAAGCTTTGCTCAGAAATGGATAAACATATCATGCAACATTAAGTCTTGGAATCCTATGGATAAAATGTGTGATGTCTAGATACCTTTTTTCGGATTCTCCCAAGCAATGATAGGAGTTCCACCCCATATGCACTTGGTTTTCAATATTTATTTGTTTTGTATAATTCCTAAGCATATGGGGAGAGATCATAGGTTTGATGGGTTTCTTAAGTGGTTACACTAGTTATATGACTTAGCCTAGTAGAAACACCTGGCACATGTTATAATAAGGTAGGAAGAATAAGTCACTTCAAAAATAACATAGTGAAAATAAAATCTCTTGTGTAGTTATTCTTTTTCTATTTAACATGGAGTTGATGTGTATAGTGACAAGATTTTGAAGTTCCCATGCACTCCTAATAAGAGCACATGTCCTTGAGTTGCAGCCAAGTGTTACCCCTCTTATTAGCAAGGGTATTTAGATGCATTTTTTGATGAGCGGAATGGTTTTGATGGTGTATCATGACACTTTTACGTGGGTAGCTTCGTTCCATGTTTTTGGGTTTTTCA
Source organism: Pinus taeda (assembly GCA_000404065.3). Lineage (NCBI taxonomy): Eukaryota > Viridiplantae > Streptophyta > Pinopsida > Pinales > Pinaceae > Pinus > Pinus taeda. The sequence continues at coordinate 86,118 of APFE031515929.1, read as the reverse complement.
CATTTTTTAAGGAAGATCCCATATTTCAAGGTATTGGTCACACACCCTTTGAGACATTTTGGACCTATTTATGCATACAGGGACCTCATCTATCCATGCCATGTGGAAGAAGCTTGAGAGACCTCTTCATTTGTCATTTTGTGAGATGATCTTGACTTGTTAGAGGGTCGATCCACATACGTGGATGCTACAATAGTGGTAGGGTTTATTCAGAGCTTGATATGATGAAGGAGGGTCATTTGAGTGACCTTTTATTTTTAATAAATGACGCGACAATTACCTAAAATGACTTGGATAATGATCTAGAGACATAGCTTGAAGACTAATGAGTTTAGTTTGAAGGCCATCCCCATATACTTAGATGTCACATGGTTGTTGGGGTATTTCTTGACTAATTTATGACTTGAAAATTCAATTTCATACTTCATGGAAGTGCCTTGAGTTGAGATATGGGCGTGTAAAATCATTAGAGACTTTTTTCCCCTTGGAAAAATTGTAATTTTCATTATATAAAGGAAAATTACATGTTGTATATGCATATTGCATATGCTGTAGGAGAGACAGAGTGCCTGTCGAAGTAAAGATAACCCAGTGTAGCAAAATTGGTTCCTTGTATCCACGTAGGGAGGCACAGATCTCTAATGAAGTTGAACAGAATTTAAAGCAAAATTACTCTATCATATAGAGTGCATAACGGTTATATATACATCTGTTAATTTAAAAGCATATATGAATATTTACAAATGGTAGCAATAAAACATATATCCGGGCTCCCTATGAGCCATCTAGTTTTCTATATCCATAAACGACCGATGGTAAAACTAGTAATGAGAGTTCTCCCTCTGTTCCTGAATCGTCCAAGTGCCGAGAGGCTTGTCTACAGCTTTGGAAAATCATTAGAGACTTACTTTAAAATACAAAAAATTTCTTAAAACATATGAACGATGAAAGGAGAGCAATCACATGAGAAGAATAGACAATGAGGCAACAACACAAGAATCTTTGAAATCCTTTAAAACTTCTACAGAGAGGAAAATTGTATTAATTTGTTGAAATCACAACATGCGCAAGGTTTTCTAAGAAAAATTTGAACCTTTCTTCCTTCTCCTTCATACATTATATATAATACACTTTAATTGAGGTCTATAATATTAAAAAAGATGTGTCTAATTTAATATTACAAAATCTGATACATTCTTTAAAATAGTGCTTGATCTCTAAGCTAGTTACTCAGTATGTACTAGATAAAACCTAGGCATAAAATTGAGAGAAAATCATTAAAACTCCTCGAGATGCTTGCTGTATTTTGGAGGAAAATCTGGCAAAGATCACTGGAAATCACGCACTCTTGGAAATCTGCAAAAATACCTCAATTGTTTGCATGAAATCTCTATATTTTGAGGCACCAAAGTCGGATCCCTTATCTATCAAAGTGACTGGGCTATGAGAGAGAATATTTCCTCATCCATACCTTCTTGAATTGATCCCATAATTGTTTCTTAATATAAAACGTTTATATGGCTTGGAAAAATCCATAGGGTTAAAAAATTTGAGCTTCCCCTATTCAACTTTCAATAACCTTTGTTGCCACTACAAGGATTCTCAACTTATCCTTCTTGGCCATTGTCTTGGTGATTCTCTTTCCTTTCCTCTACATGATTTTGGCAATTGTTGGAGCTTGTTGTGCAGATTCTGCTCGAAGCCCCTCCTTAGCTCTAGTAGACCCTGCTTCCTCCTCACTGTTAATGAAAATTGGCTCCTTTAGCTTGGGTTTTAGTTTAGCCTTCAACCCCAGCCTTAGTTTGTTTGTGGGCCTGGTTCATGGCCTCCTTGAGTATTCTGCTCCATGGTGAAAATATTCAGTATCTTCACGCTTCTTTCCACCTTCCTCCATGATTTCATCTTTCTTATTCTTTTGTAGTTCTATCTGGTGTCATCTAGTCCTCCTGCTATAAACCCTAGGGATTTTCCTCCTATTAGGATTTTTTGTGGCTTCTGCAGCAGCTTGATGATTTCTCTGAGCTTGTGTAGCCAGAGCCCTTTCCTTCTTATTTTTTCTAGGAAATGGATTCCACAATACCCTCCTTCTAGACTATTGTGTTTTCTTATTTTACTCATGGAGGTACATGATTTGGATTAAGCTATGGTGGTATACATCATGGGGATATAAAACCCTCCTTTTTCTTGCACATACCACCATTTTAATTAAACTTTGTTGCGGGTAAAAGGGGAGATTTGTCTTGTTGAAATCGGCTAGGTGTACCAAAAATCTCATGTGATATAATAATACCTTAGAGAATCGACCATCACATGTCAAATAAAGTTGAATCATCCACATAGGGTGTTCCCACTCTGATTTTGAAAATGTTACTGTGGACCCCAATTCTCCAACAAGGGTCATGACAATCGTCTTTTAGGGAGAAATTAAGGTTCACCCCCTGTACCATCTTCCTTTTGAACCATCTCTCCCCTTCAGTCGATGTTTTCATTTGCCTCTGTAATACTTTCCTCTATTACTGGAAACCATAGCCCCTAAACCCTAGCATTATTACCATCAAAGGAGTCAATGAAATTAAAAGTGAGTTTAAGTTTATACCTAGTGAACAGGTGAAAGATAGGCTCCCAACCCACTTCTCTAAAAATATCCAGTTATCTATTCAGTATACCTCAAAAAAAGTTGCTCCATCTGGTTCATACCTTTTAAGGTTTCCACTTTTTCCCATATTTCTAGCTAGCAATACTTCCTGAGATCTTACCATTGAGTTGCTTACAGACTGACCTTTGTGTGATCCACCGCCTTAGAAATGGTTGTTTTCATCTCAGAAATTTCGTTGAATCGGAAATGTGCATGCCCCACTGCCTTGAAATGTCATTGAAATGATACCACCTCCTTGGAATAACATTGGAAGTGGAACATGTCACTTTTCGACTTTATCAAACTTTAATTTTATGTATTTTCTCATAAAAAGTTTAGTATATGTTTAATCCAAAGTTTTTAACATATAATTTATTAACTGACCTTATCACTCTTTAATATTTCATGACAAAGCATTTTTTGGTGCTTAATAACTTAATTCGCACAAACTTTCTCAGTTTTATGATTTTGCAGCATTCATGTACGCGCTAGAAAATGATTTTGCCAGTGCTTTTCTGAAGGAGTTTTTGAATACTTTGGACTAAAAAACCGCCATTGGTCCAACATTACCAACAAGGTGGATGATTTATTGCTATGAAATGAAAGAAATAACCTACCCCCATGTTGCCTTACAATCGGTGACCCAACATAGAACACAAATTTCTAATTCAATAAATACAACATTAACCCTAGAGGGAATTTCTTGATACAGGGGACAATTATGAAGTTTTCAGGGGATCGGAGCATAACCATAAAACTTGCAAGCACAAATCACAAACACAGAGCACTTTTACCAAGCATACAAGACAAATCATTTTCCCAAGCATAAAAACATAGTATTTTCTCGAGACTTCTGATCATGGGAAACTCACGATTTTCATGTGGGCAGGCATCGCCATGGGAGGTTGGATGGTCGGATTTCATAAGAGTGTAATGGACGGTTGATTTTAGTTTATTTTCCAACTATATATATGTTAACATAGCATTCAAATAATGGATGACGGAAAATCAAAGAGAAGATAATGATACTTGGTAGAGTTTGTAAATGAGATCATAATTGATAGGTAGCTAGATTTTCACTTTGAACTCTTTGTTAAGACTGGAGTATCATGTGCATCTTCTTTAGAGTTGCATGGCATGCATTTTGTGTAGAAGTTTGATTTCCAAATCTTGATATTTAAAAATGTTTGTAGCAAACCTTGTAATCCATGTAGCAAAGCCTAATGTGCGGAAAATGTAGAAGTTTGTGGGAATTTGTAGCTGGCTGTAAGTGTTCAAGTTTATAACAACACGTAGAAGATTAGTTCTATAGTACGCTTTTAAGTGTTGAAGTCTGTAGCAAAATGTAGGATTCGTAGGTAGCATACTTGTAGGTCTCAAACTCTTTAGCACTTTGTAGAATATTGATCTTGTAGTATAACTATAGGTTTCAAACTATCCTTCTAGTGAATTCGAACTTGCAAAGAATTCAATTCGAATAGGGCCAATATCATTGTTGTACTCATTCCTTTTGACTAGATATGATGACCATTATACATTGAATTTTGATGGATGAGACAGTTGGTGTTTTGCGCATGCTACCTTTGTTGAATATTATTTTGTAGAATTTATTGCTAGGCACTCATCTTCATGCTTGAAATCTACATCAAAATATAATAATACAATGTCCTAAAAATAACCAATGATCAATAGAATGATGAATATTGGCATGTTGTCGAATAATCAAAGATTTATTCTTAGTGTTTTATGTGGTTTTGATGACATCCGTATTTTAAATGTACTCAAGAAACTTTGATGTCCTAGATGTAGCTGTTTTAGACTTTCTAGGATCAACGTTAGCATTGAATTTGAAGACTTCTCTTCTTAGTTGTAGAGTATATCAGTATGCTTTTGAGGTATACTTATCGTCATGCTTGAAATATGTATATGGATCCTTGTTACTTATGTAATTGCTATTCATAAGAATATTAGATAAGTATATATGAGGATATTTGAAATGATGTAGATAGGAATCAAAACATAAAACAAAGGATTTTCCCAAGCATAAAAACAAAGTATTTTCTTGAGACTTCTGATCACGGGAAACTCACAAATTTCATGCATTTCTCCATTACCCTTGGAAACATAGAAATGAATGCTAACAACTTGATTCCTCTGGATTCTTGATATATATGATATATCTAAATTTAATCCTGGTATACCATTAATCACATTAGTTACACATAATACCAGTAATGAAAATTTACAGAGGTTTATGATTTGATTTGAGACCATTTTGGCTTTCTACTTATGAATATTTGGAGAAGTGTCCTTTGTGAATGGATGAAGGAGTTATGCTCTTGTATTGTTCCCATGAGTTTTTTAGCAATATGTATTTCTTGGTTTTTGCTAGGGCATATGCTTAAATGCAATGTATCCTCATTTATTATTGGCACTATAGGTTGTTTGATGTTAAAATTTAAATGACTAATTTCTAATATAATCTTATTATTATCCTATTTTTGAGCTCTTGTAAGCATAAAGAATGGTGCAAAAGTGGACCATGCGCATTGAAGTGTCTTGTTATACTAATCCGGGACAAGAAATTGTTCAATTTGTCCTTCATAATAGTGCAACAAATCATGTGCTGCATAGAAAGAAATAAGTGCATAGAAGGACTACAAATAACAATGCATACTATATTGCCCTTGTGGAAGGGCTGAAAGAGGAAAATACGATTGGTGTCAATGATATTACCATATTCACAAATTCAAAGTTAATTTGTAACCAAATGAAAGGCACATATCAAGTTCGAAAGGACAATCTCAAGCCCCTTTACAAAGAAGCCAAAACATGGAGTTATGAATTTCAATCTTTTAACATAGATTAACATGTAGAAATATAAAGAATTTCCACTCATCTACTTTGTGGAGCTGTTAATGATGACATAGGATTATCATGTGTTACACCAAAAGCCATTTATCAATAGTAAGATAGGTCCCCATTATGGGAATGAGTTTTTGTTGTCAATTTGGTTGGGGCTCTCATGGCATGGTTCTTTCAATAAAGAATAACCCATTAATGTACTATTTTTACCCAACCTACAATGATTGGGTTCTCTTGTATGGGTGACAAGTATATGTGCAAATGTGATATATTCCATGTATATGGAGAAATGTAATAATTGCATGATTTGTGAATAAATAATTGAATGTTGTTGAGGATATCAAGATTTTCTTTTGTGTTATTTGACCATCTTAGTGATTTGAATTTTCTAATGCATTGAGGAAATTATGTCTAGATTAAAGTTTAAATTAGTCAAGGGGCCTAAAAATGTTAACAACATTAATGTGAAAATACCTAGTATATACAAATATAATTGATTTGCAAATGTCTTCCTATGTTCGTATATGGCTTGAGCTAATTGGGGAATGTAATGCCCTAGAAGACAACAATATTGGAGAAAAATCCATTCAGGTTAATTTAGTTGTGTTATGGGATGGATCCATATATGTACTGGTAATGAAGGAAAATTCCTCTAAACTCTACTCAAGATCAGAAAAAGCTTGAAATCTTAATTCAAAAATGTCTTTATAAAAAACTCAAGAAACTATAACTTGCATCATTGAATGTCAAAGTAGGTCGTATTAGTAGATAACTAGAACCACAATAAATAGTCAAACTAATTCCATCGAGGTCTAAATTTGATGCAAGAGCATACCCTCCATTCTTAGTGATGGCATAAAAATGAGTGTGATTTTTGTGACAAGTTGAAAATAATTATTAAATGGTCTTGATACAGTACATATATATGGACAGTTACTTTTTTAGTTTCCTAAAAAACAAAAATATTTTCCTTAGCGCACCAGTAGATGGGAAAAAGAGCAGAGTTATCTAGTTATTGGCTTGGATATTCCGTAATCACAACTTTCTAGAGACCACAAATATAACTTGCACAAATCCGTGAAGGCATGATGTTACAAAAGTGAAAAATTTCTTAAAACTCAAGCTATTGTGTAAAAATTTGAATCAATACAACAACATTGCACTGAAATAGTTGTTAATATATGAATTAGTAGTGGAGAAAGAAAGTATAAGGATAAATACTTTGGTTTCATCATTTACCAACACTCTTGTAGGCAATGGAAAATGAATTTCCAGCGCTTTTCTGAAGGATATTTTCAAAGCTTTGGAAAATAAAGTTGTGATTGGGTTAACATTACAAATTTAATGGATGATTGATTAACAAGAAATGTAGGATATGACCTAACCTTTGCAGATTTACAATAGGTAACCCAAACACAATACAGTTATTAGCTTAAGACCTTCAAAGAATTTTTATGATTCAATAAGTGAAACGAATGTTATACTTTGGAGGGAATTGCTTGATAAAAAAAATAATCAAAGTGTAAAAACATAACACTTTTTGTTAAACTCATGGTGTTCTATTTTTGTGTGTTAAAACATAACATAAAATCTTTACCTAGCAACCCCCATTTCCCTCTTTCAGATTTTTTATTGGAATTGGAAAATTATGCTTAAATTATAACCAAAAAAATAGTATTAAAAAAATTAAATCCAACAACTTTCAGATCCATAAAAATGAATAGAATGTGGGGATTACGCTATACATTTCAAACTTCTATTTAAATTGTGCACAAATTTTTCATTCTGCAAACCATAATTTTATCTATCAAATGCATGCTTATACTCACTTTCAAGTTGAAAATACATAATTTTATCCATAGAGTATAGGGGTAGCCTTACCTTCAAGTTTTCAAGCTAGCGAAATTATTCTATGAAGTACAGGTTGAACCTCACAATCCAAGTCTAGTCTCAATTTGCACATTGCAGTGTGTTATGTTTCCTTGGCATTTGCAAATTTCAGGCAATATGGCTTAAAATGTTTTTATCTCTTGTTTTAATGGGTTTGTTTCATAATGGGAACTCCATTGTTTCCTTGTCATTCTCAAATTGCAAGCAAGATGGCTTAAAACATTTTTATCTCTTGTTTTAATGGGTTTGTTCCATAGTGGAAGCTCCATTGTTTCTACTAAACGGTTTATGCAAAGGCTGACTAATCTGTCTAAGACTTTGGCAATGGCATAAAAGGTCCTGTGTTAGGTCCCTATAATACTAGTGATTCCCCAATTACTATTGTCATTGTATCCCTTATTGTTATTGTTGTGCCCCTATTGTCCCCATATTGTTATTATTGTGCCCCATAGAATCCCACTATTATTATTTTTGTGTCTTTATATTATTATTGTTAGGTCAACTTTGGTTATATTGTGACCCCTTAGACTCCTATATATAGGAAGGAGGTTTTGTCATTTGAATCATCTAAGAATTGTTCATTTATGTAATTTAAAGGAGGTTTCCCCCTCAAAGAGGCTTATTTCTAATGTGTTGATCTATCTTTTCTATCTTTTTGTGAGTTGGTTTCATAACATTTGGTATCAGAGCTTTGGATTCTAGGGTTTCACTGCTTTAAACAGGTCATCGTGGAATTTCCGCTATAACTTTTTTTCTACAAAGCTTCGGAAGCTAAAAAGAAAACCCATTTGAGACAGAATCGGTTTGAAGCTCGTGCCCAAATTGCAGACCTTATCTCGCTAAATTTTTGGAGATATAATATGAGGAAGTTAGGGTTATTATAGACCCCCGAATTACATTCCAAACAAGTGACCTTGGGAAAATCATCATAACTTTTGCTCTGAGCATCACATTGAATTTTTGTAAGAAGTTGCAGAAAGAGGACAGACTGTAGTTTTTTTGGTATAATTTTCAGAACCTAAGGTTGAAACAGTGACCCGCGACACCTAGTACAATTTCTATCTACTGAACCAGTCTATACTCAGGTCATCGTGGGAGACTTGGCATAAATCTTCATTGGAGAATCCAATATTGATCGGACTTGCGGTGTTAGAAAGATTACTCAGAGGGTTACCGCCGGAAGAAATTTCAGACCTTGGAGATCCATAATCACAGAGATACATCAGATTCAATATCGAGCTTCTACAAAGTGAAAAAATGTGTGTAGTTTTTCTTAATTTTTTGCATAAGCTTGGTTTGAAAAAATAGTTTGAAGGAATTCAAAGGAAATAGTGAAGCATTATTATCGGTAATTGATGCCCTGAAGAAAGAAAATGGAAACACCTAGTAAGCAATTTGAAAGCTCTAGCATGACTCATGAAGAAGAGGAAGAAATGCAACATGATATATCAAAATTACGAGACCAAGTGCAACAAATTTCACTCGCACAAAAAGTAACAGAAGCTAAGATGGATGGTTTAAAGAAAGAAGTAGAAGCTAAGATGTATGGCCTAGAAGCTAAGATGGATGGTTTAAAGAAAGGCATAGAAGCTAAGATGAATGACATTGAAGCTAAGATGGACGACGTTGAAGCTAAGATGGATGGTGTGAAAGCTTAGATGGAGGGCATGGAAGCTAAGATGGATGGCGTGGAAGCTAAGATGGATGATTTAAATAAAGGCATAGAATATTTGAAGATAGATTTGAAGACATATTTGACAAAGTTTCTACAAGAAATGCTTACTAATGGTGAAAGGGTAGTAAAGGAAAATCATGATGAGAACAAAATAAATGTTAATCATGATTTCATAGACTCGATGTTGGATCGAAGAACCACCATGTTCCAAAGATAGATATGAGGAAGTTTGATGGCAAGGATCCCAGAAAATGGATAATACAGATGGAGAAATTTTTTGATCTCCATAATGTGCAAAACACACAAAAGGTATGCATTGCAACTTTATATTTGGAACCAAATCAGTTTGTATGGTATTGATGACTTTGCTCTCGTAAGCAAATTGTCACTTGGGCTATTTTTACGGATGAAATGCTAGCACATTATGAGGATACAAAAAGAAGCACTTTTTTAGCCAATTGATAAATCTCAAACAAAAGGGTTCAATAATGGAGTACATTGAGGACTTCCAAAAATTGAATATAAGGGTAGAAGATATTCCAGAGGAGCATAGGATTAATGTGTTCATAGAGAATTTAAAAGATAACATCCAACATGAGGCTCACCTTTGGGAAGTAGATTCATTGGAGAAGGCATTCAGGTTGGCAAGAAAAAATGGAAAGAAAAATTATGGAAAAAAGGAATCCTACCACTCACAATCATAAAGATGGAAGTGTCGATTCCCCTAGCCATCCACAACCTACAAGGTTGACACCACAACAATTGGAAGAAAAAATATGAAAAGGACTTTGTTACAGTTGTGATAGAAAATACACTAAAGGTCATAAGTGTGCCCAGAAGAAATTATTTTACATAGATTGTGAAGAGGAAGAAGAAAAGAAACAAGAAATGTCAAAAGAAGAGGATATACACCAGGAACAAACCCTAGAAAAAGAAGAAATGATTCCGACCATATCTTGTAATACATTGGCTGGAATTACCACTCCTCAAACTATCAAGATAGAAGGGCATATCAAGTAGAAAAAGGTAATAGTGTTGATTGATTCGGGAAGTACCCATAATTTTATTCATTGTAAAATAGCCAAGGAGTTGAATTGCTTCCAATATCCAGCACCAGAGTGTCAAGTGATGGTTGCAAGTGGAGGAACCATAAATTGCTCAGGAAAGTACCATAATATCAAGCTATCTATTGGAGAATATGTATTGAATAGCCCAATGCTTTCCATTTCAATGGGTGGTGCTAATGTTGTACTAGGAGTCCAATGGCTACAATCCTTGGGTATAATAGCTTTTAATTTTCAAGAAATTTTCATGAAATTCTCTTTAGAAGGAAAGGAAGTTGAATTAAGGGGTATTGCAGGGAATCTGAGAAAGACAATCAACTCTAATGGAACGATAAAGCTTCTAAAGAAACAACAACGAGGCATAATTGCATAATTATGTTCAATAGAGGTTCCCACATCGAAATCATCCATTTCCCCAGATCTCCGAAAAGTATTTGACAATCATTCCAAGGTATTTGAGACTCCCAAAGGCCTCCCACCTATTTGTGATCATGATCATGCTATTTATTTGATTACAGGAAGTGTTCCTCCAAACATCAAGCCTTACATATATCCCCATGTCTAAAAGAGTGAAATTGAACGTATGGTTGCAGAAATGCTAGAGGCTGGTATAATTCAACCTAGTCAAAGTTCTTTCTCTACTCCAATAGTATTGGTGCACAAGAAGGATGGATCATGGCGCATGTGTCCAGATTATAGGGAGCTCAACAAGCTCACTATTAAAGATAAGTTCCCCATTCCTGTCATTGATGAATTAGTGGATGAATTGCATGGATCAATTTACTTCACCAAGTTGGATCTTCATTCAGGATATCATCAAATAAGAATGAAGATTGAAGACATTTCAAAAACAACATTTAGAACTCATGAGGGTCATTATGAATTTTTGGTCATGCCTTTTGGCCTTACCATTGCACCTTCTACATTTCAAGGTTTGACGAATTCCATTTTCAAACCCTTCCTTAGAAATTTTTTGTTATTATTTTTTGATGATATACTAATCTACAGCAAGTCTTGGAAGGATCATGTTGAACATGTTGACAGGGTGCTACAACTATTGGAGGAGAAACAATTATATGCAAAAAGATCCAAATGTTTCTTTGGAGTACAAGAGGTGTAATATCTGGGTCATATTGTATCTCATGAAGGAGTTAAGGTAGACCCTAGCAAAATTAAAGCCATTAAGGAATGGAAAATCCCCACATCCATAAAGCATCTACAAGGATTTCTCGGGTTGACAGGGTATTATCACAAGTTTGTTAAGAATTATGGGAGAATAACGACACCTTTAATTTTCATGGATTCTAGAAGCAATGAAGGCCTTTGAACACCTTAAAGAGGCAATGTGCCAAGCACCATTCTTAGCTACACCGAACTTCACAAAAACCTTTATTGTGGAATGTGATGCCTCAGGAAATGGAATTGGTTCTATTTTAATGCAAGAAGAAAGACCCATTTCTTTCGAAAGTCATCCAATCAAAGGAGAGTATTTACACAAAGCTATTTATGAAAAGGAAATGTTGGCAATACTACATGCACTTAAGAAATGGTGACCTACCTAATGGGAAGACAAGTAATGATAAAAACAGATCATGATAGTCTTAAATACTTTTTAGAACAAATATTATCTTCAAAAGAGCAGCAAAAATGGGTCACAAAGATGTTGGGTTATGACTTTGAAATCATCTACAAAAAAGGGAAGCGAAATTTTGTGGAAGATGCACTCTCAAGAAAGGATGAGGATGTGGAAGCATTTCTTTGCACCATTTCTATTATCCAACCAAATTGGATAAACGAAGCAAGGGATGAATGGAAGAATGATGAGGAAGTTTGGGCACTCATTCAAAAGATACAACAAGATCCCAGTACATTTGATACATTTAGCTAGAAAAATGATTTTTTATGGTACAAGGATCGGTTATACCTATGTAAGAATCCCCAACTCAAACAAAATATTCATAGGGAATTGCACACCTCTCCCTTAGGAGGGCACTTAGGATTTCTAAAAACCTACCATACGGTTAAGAAGGATTTTTTTGGGATGGCCTTAAATCGGATATTCAAAAGTTTGTGGTGGAATGTTTGGTTTGCCAACAAAGTAAAGTTGAAACAATTAAGACCCCAGGACTATTACAACCTTTATCGATTCCAAGCCAACGTTGGGAGGAGGTTTCAATGGATTTTATCACAGGTTTACCCAAGTCCGAAGGAAAGAGTGTTATCATGGTGGTAGTTGGAAAACTTACCAAGTATGCACACTTTTGTGCATTATCTCATCCATTTAAAGTGAGTACAGTTTCTATTGCATTTATGGAAACAATTCAAAGGCTACATGGAAAACCAAAGATTATTGTAAGCGACAGAGATCCCATTTTTACTGGAAATTTCTGGACATAATTATTTTCTTCTCTTGGTACTCAGTTAGCTCATAACTCATTTTATCATCCTCAATCTAATGGGAAAACGGAGATAGTAAACAAATGTTTGGAAGTATATCTTCATTGCTTTGTATATGATAAACATACACAATGGGTCAAATGGTTGCCTCTAGCTGAATGGTGGTATACCACTTCCTTCCATACTGCAACAAAAATTACCCCATTTATGGCACTTTATGGATATCATCCACTATCCATCGCATCATATTTAAGAGAAAATTCTAAGGTTCAAGCAGTGGAAGATCACATCGAGCATCAACAACAAGTTCTCCAACTTCTAAAGGATAACCTCACCTTAGCACATAATAGAATGAAACTACAGGAAGATCAACATCGCAGCGAAAGAAGCTTTGATGTAGGTGATTGGGTATTCCTAAGGTTACAACCATATAAACAAATTCCCTCAAGCAAGCTAATAAGGATAATAAATTATCACCAAAGTATTATGGTTCATACAAGGTGTTGCAAAAGATAGGTACTATGTCATACAAATTGGAGCTTCCTGCAGCTTCCTGAGTGCACCCAGTTTTCCATGTTTCATGCTTAAAGAAGGTTATAGGTGACAAGCTTCCAATTCAAACAATATTTCTAGAACTTGATGAGGAAGGAAAAATCATATTGGAACCTAAAGCAATTAAAGAAACAAGAACTCGACAACTACGAAATCGATCAATTTCAGAGTATCTCATCAAGTGGAAGACTTACCCATTGAATATTCCACATGGGAGGATGAGAATTTTATACAGAAGTATCCAGAACTACTCAAGCATTGAGGACAACACTTTTTTGAAGGATAGGGGCATGTTAGGTCCCTATAATACTGGTGGTTCCCCTATTACTATTGTCGTTGTATCCCTTATTGTTATTGTTGTGCCCCTATTGTCCCCAGATCATTATTATTGTGCCCCATAGAATCCCACTATTTTCATTTTTGTGCCTTTATATTATTATTGTTAGGTTGGCTTTGGTTATATTGTTACCCCTTAGACTCCTATATATAGAAAGGAGGTTTTGTCATTTGAATCATCTAAGAATTGTTCATTTGTGTAATGTAAAGGAGGCTGCCCCCTCGAAGAGGCTTATTTCTAAGGCATTGATCTATCTTTTCTATCTTTTTGTGAGTTGGTTTCATAACATCCTGAAAATTGTTATGTTTTTGGGTATAGATTAATCAAACTCTCCAAGTCACAACTTATGGCTCAATTAATCTAGCTGATAGTATCACACAAAATTTAATTGACCATAGGCTTCAACCGAATAAACCCCTACTGTGTCTTCTTCTCCCAAAAATAAGTCACTCAATTTCTACACATTAGAGAGAATTAAATCAAAATGTTTGTGGAATCACATTATTATAGACCTATCTTAGCCCCCCCAACTATATTAAGCACCTAATCTTGTTTGATCCCTCTAGATTCATAATAAATCTAGAACCATACTTAAGAAGTTACACAATTATTTATTTATTAACATTATATATTTAGACACATAGGGAATTCTTGCTACCACCCCCAAACATAACTGCCTGTATCATAATTTGAAATCAAACATAAACCAAACAAATGGGACTCATTGCTTCCTCGTGCCTCTATTCAATAAAGTTTCAAGGGAAGAAGTGCAGGGGACCACTGAGGGGGCAATTATAAGGAACACCATTAAATGTTATGACTTTTGTTACCATGCTTTAAGGATTTTGGGATGGTGAGGTGTTTTAATGGGTAAAGGTGGCTTCAATTAAATTATAAGTTTAAAGTAAAAATCATTTTAATGATGACTTCCTTCCATTAGAGTTTAAGTAACATATGAGTATGGACATGTTATCTAAATGCCTTGCCTCCAAGTATCCCTTTTCAAAGTTCTCTATCTTGTATGCTTGGTAAAAGTGCTATGTGTTTGTAATTTGTCCTTCCAAGTTTTATGGTTATGCTTTGATCCCCTGAAAAATTCATGATTGTCCCATGTATCAAGAAATTGCCTCCAGAGTTACTGTTGTTTTTGTTGAATTAGAAATTTCTATTCTATGTTGGGTCACCAATAGTAAGGACAGAAGGGGGTAGGTTATTTCTTTCATTTCATAGTAAGAAATCATCCACCTTGTTGGTAATGTTGGACCAATGACAATTTTTTAGTCCAAAGCATTCAAAATCTCCTTCAGAAAAGTGTTGGAAAATAATTTTCCAACGCCTATAGGAGCACTGGAACATCATTTTCTAGTGCCTATAGGAATACTGTAAAATGATAAAATCGAGAAAGTTTGTGCGAATTAAGTTATTAAGCATTGGAAAATGAATTTTCATGAAATATTAAAGATTGATAAGGTCATGTTTAGTAGATTATATGTTAAAAACTTTGGATCAAACATATAGTAAAGTTTTTATGAGCATATACAAGGAAACAATTTTGAAAATAGGGGAAGCAACATCCTCACTGATGTCCATACTAATGTGTGCTTATGATTACAAAAATGAGTAAGATCTACAAATCCTTCAAAACTTTGGCAAATGCAAGATAAGAACTGGTTGTTTTGTTCAGGTTGTAAAAATCAAGATGTAATAAAAGAATAGGATATTGATCTAAAAAACACAGAGCACCACACAATGATTTCAATAACCATTATATGGAAAAATGCTTAGAGATTTTGAATATTTTGAGACTAAGCAATCAAACATGAATTCTAGTTCATTACAACTATATTCAAATACTGAAGATATGAACATATGAGCAGTAGAAAGGAGAACAAGCACGTAGAACAAGGCCAAACAAGAAACCAATAACACATGAATCTCTGAAACCTTTCAAACTTTTGCAAAGTGCAAACTATATTGATCTTGAAAAGTCTACAATACACATAAGGTTTTGCCCAAAGAGTTCTGAACCCTTTGTCTTTCTTATTCATACATTATATAGAAAAATGTACAAAACTTTAAGATCCATAATATCGAGGAAAGAAACCATAAAATATTACAATATTTTTATGATACAAGTTACTAAACAAAGTCTATTCCTATTGACAAAATTATGTGTAGTCCATGACGAATTCTCGAACTGGGAATCAGAATAGATGAATGTTTTTTTACGAGTTGTCTCCAAATCATTTGTTTGGATTTTCGAGCCTTTCTCTTTGGCATGTTGTTCTTCTATCGGGAAAATGACTTGCACAACATAACCAACTCTTGAGACACGTCACAAGTTTTCAATATATGCATGTCAATATTATACAAGGAACAATGCTCTGAAGATGAAAATTTGGAATCACATGAAACATAAACCTATTGCAGGATTGATAGCTAGATTAGAGCTTCAATGAATGAAAATTGATGAACAAAATAAACATGTGACATCCATTTTGTTGTGTTGACTGTAATTTTGGAGACCAACCATTATAATGTGCTGCTAACACTCCTTATGCTATACTCATACACCCCTTGTGCTTTACTTCATTAGGAGAGGGAGATAAGTCTCGATCATTGATCGCTAGTGAGATTAAGAGAAAACTAAGAGGAAAGATATAGAAACAAAACTTGCAAATCACCAATTTGAGAGTTGTCAAATAGGCAAGCATGTTCCAATGGACGATGATCCATAGGAGAAGCTCTTTCATTTGTAAGATAACAATGCAATTTTCATTAGAGAAAATTATGGCATGTGAAGTAATACACACATCAAAATATGGACTTCATGAATTAGGAATCCCATCCAATGCACCTTGAATGAAGTGATAGCTAGATTGATGGTGCATCCATCTATGTGCTTGAATTGAAGGCACGCAGGTGGGATGTTGCACCTCTGCAAAAATCCAAACACTACATTAACAACATCAATAACATCCAATACACACATTTAATATAAAATTAAGAGGAAAGATATAGCAACAAACCTGGCAAATCACCAATTTAAGGGTTGTCAAATACCCAAACATGTTCCAATGGAGGATGATCCATAGGAGAAGCTCTTGCATCTTTAAGATAACAATGCAATTTTCATTAGAGAAAATTATGACATGTGAAGTAATACACACATCAAAAGATGGACAACATGAATAAGGAATCCCATCCAATGCACCTTGAATGGTGTGATAACTAGATTGATGGTGCATCTGTCTATGTGCTTGAATTGAAGGCACATAGGTGGGATGTCACACCTCTGCAAACATTCAGACACCACATTAACAACATCAATAACTTCTTGTACACACATTTAAGAGAAAATTTATAGTAACAAACCTAAAAAATCACTAATTGGACCATTTTCAACCAACAAAGCATGCTCCAATGGAAGAAGATACATAGGAGAAGCTCATGCATCTGTAAGATAACAATGCAATTTTCATCAAAGCAAATAATGACATGTAAAGTAATACACACATCATATTATGGACTACATGAATTAGGAATCACATCCAATGCACCTAGAATGATGTGATAACTAGATCGATGGTGAATTTGTCCATGTGCTTGAATTGAAGGAACACTAGTGGGATGTTGCACCTCTACAAACATTCATAAACTACATTAACAAAATCAATAACATCCATTACACACATTTAAGAGAAAATTAAGAGCAAAGATATAGTAGCAAACCTGATAAATCACTAATTGGACAATTTTCAACCAATGAAGTGTGCTCCAACGGAGGATGATCCATAGGAGAAAACACACTAGTGGGATGTTGCACCACTGCAAACATTTTCACACTTCTTCATCAAGAAATTGTTATGTCTATATACATTAATTTAAATATGTTGATCTTGTCACTTTATGGAACTTACCAGGGACAATAGAGGATGCATTTTTGGAATGAGGTGACCTCGCTTGTTTAGATGTTGAAATTGAAATGGTTCATAATCAGATGTAGGGACATTCAAATCAATTTCAAAGCTGACACTTTATTTTCCTCTTTTATTTTTCTTTTTAGTTCTTAGGAAATTCCTCTTTCTCTTCAAAGATGACTCATAAGCACCCAACCCAAGGGTGAAGTCATAGTCCATAATATGAAGATCATTGGCATCATCCATAGCTTTTTAACCAAACCTATCAACTATTTTATCTTTCTACAAGTAGCGGGAGGGCTATTCCTTAATAGGTCTATGTAGCCAAACAACTCCTCTCTAGCCAACTAAATTTCTTCAACATTTTGATCTACATTGTTATTAACCATGATAATTGTGTCAACATCTGCATCAAGGTTTGGCTCCTTTATAACTATCTCAAGAGGGACATGGAATGTATTGGGTGTGGTATCATAATCCAACAAAGAATTTGAATTCATTGAAGGGGAATAAACCATGGGAAATCACCAGTGAAAAAATTTGTGTGATGCCAAAATGATAAGATATCGCTTATCAAGTGTACATTGACTCCTCACCAAATAAGATGAGATATACTCTCATGAGGGCTGCAATCACTATCTAGAATTCTTCTAGATTTCTCCATTAATTATTCAAGTTGCTTCTCTTTCTTGTGGTTGTTCAAATATCCTTCCTTTTTCAAAATTTCCTTGAATCAGTAACATGGTTCAACATTTGTGAGGAGAGTATAAAATAGCCAATCCATCTTATGAGAACATTTCTTTCTTCAATTAGATAGAAATGTATTCTTGAGTTAATAGTGGTATGATTCCACAACATTATTTGTCTCTTGAATTGCATGAGGAAAACCTTGACAGCCTTTTACCCACATCCTTAAATGTAAAATCTCAATTAGTAAATATATATTGTCTTTATCAAACAAAAAAAGTATAAACACAAGAAAGAATATGTGAACTTACTAAAATTATCACCGACAACCCAATTCTTATGAAAATAGTCGAAGAAATTCTCTTAAATTGCAAATTTGGTTGAAAAATCCATTTATTGCTTTAGTCACTTCATCATTTGAAAAATATTTCATGATGTGGCCTAGTTCATTGAACATCTCTTTTGCTTTTTCTGGACTACTAACCAAATGATTAACATTTTTTAGCCATGCCAAACATACTAAAAAATTTCACACCTCGTGATGCTCCTACCATATTTAATTCATTTTAAGTGAGAAATATTTAGATTGAATACAAGTTGTAATGTGAAATAAGAAGATTGAAGTTACCTCAAAGAAATAATTTCAACCAATGCGTCATCAACCAAAAAGACATTGACCTTCCCATCAGGACGAAGCTGATAACACTTATGCATGAGGTGCTCCAACCATAGTGATATGTGTTTTGATGTACTACGTGATGTGACTAGAACCCCGCTTTGTTTCTCGTTAAACACCACAAGTGTGCACAACTAATAATGTCATATTAAAAAAAATGAAGTTAATTTTACGCCATTAATTATATTGAATCATTACAATCAAAAGGATCTTACTAAATGAATCGTTGGAAAAATACTAACCCCATATTTATTTGTGTTGAATGTTGAATCCATGGCTACTAAACTATTATGGGATAACTCAATCATAGTGTCCAACATCCATTTTGTTTGTATTCAAGCTATAAAAGGGACATCCTCACCATTGGGGTTTTGGTAAAAGAAGAAATCATTTTGGCGTTTATCATACCAAAGATTCACACTCATTTCATTTTTTTTATGCAGATAGTAATTTCCTTTCATCAGATGATTATAGATTTTTACAACATCTTTTCTACATACGAAAAAAATCCCTATCCCGATCTCCGGTATCTTTTTTTTTCCGCTGAAAAAATCCTCAAAATTTTTATTGAGTATCACAAAAAAGACGGGGAAACCCGTGCATTACAGCCACACTGAGGGCACCAGAAGAAGAAATCAGCTCAACATGAACTGGAGCTATTCTGCATCTATCTGTAAGGACAAAAAACAAAAAATTTCCACCTCCCTGATGGAGGTAATAATCAAAAACTGTTCTGATTCCAACTGACAAAAACAGCTGTTCGGCCTCCCTGAAAGAGGTAAATACGCCACGCAGGGCTAAAACAGCAGAAAATCTAGGCTGGGGTCTCCTTCGATGAAGGAAAACAACCCCATATGAACACTGAAAAACCATAATAAACAAAGTTTTGCAGGTTGAAACAGTAAGTCCGATATCTGGTACAGGAATGAAATATAACAACAGTTTTATACAGTGAAAGCAAATATATACATGATAATAATGCCGCTGACAAAATTGACAAAAATGGAGATGGAACCCGAAAATCAAAGATGTTGAACGTATGGGGGCATATCAGATCTATAAATCTGCCCCTGCATGTTTTCTTCTATACTCCAGCAGCCCAAATTCTGTTGTAGACCAGCCTTAGATAACTGGTTTGCCTCCTCGTTCCGGTCCCTGTAAATATGATAAAGCAAAAACCTGTTAAAGAAAGATTTTAGGATCATGATTTCCTCAACAATGTTCTTCAGTATCTGGTTTTGACAAGTAGCTTTTCCGTTAATCCAGTTGATAACATTTAATGAGTCCCCGAAGATCTGAATAGTATTTATATTTCTGTGTTGAAGCCAGCAAAGTAGAAAGCGTAAAGCCGATAGCTCTGCAAAGTTGTTTGTGCCGGAACCCAACCCAACAGAGGCTTTTAAAGTGTGATCCGGGTTGATGTAAATACAAATGCCTGCACCTGCCTTATTATTTTGTGAAGCCCCGTCGAAGTATCCAATAGGAATCCCCTCCTGAATTATGATAGGATTTTGATTTGGTTTGGGAGCAAAGTCCTCAGGAGGAGGCAAAGTATTATAAATTGCAGTAACATTTATGGCCGTGGTTGTTGGGGGAGTGTCTTTGTCATGAAAAAGACTTTTGTTTCTGGACAGCCAGACACCCCAAACAAAAATAAGAGGCAAATTCCTCATGTTCCCTTCTGGAAAAGAATGCCACCATTTCGACCATGAGTTCTCCATTGAATCGGCCCCCCAATGTGCATTGATTTTGAGAAGACGCATGGTCTCCAGCCAGATCTTCTTGGTGAAAGGACAGGAAATGAAGAGATGGAAAATTGTTTCTTCAGCTAATTTACATAGTGGACATCTTCCTGGGCCAACCATGAATCTAGCTTGTAGTGTATCCCAAGTGGGGACCTTCCTTTTCAGAATACACCAAAAAAAGAGCCTCGCCTTAGCAGGACATTTAAGTTTCCAAATATCTTTTGCCCACCAGTCCGGACGATCCCAGCCTTTCTTGCTCATGAGGAAATTGTATCCCTCCTTTGGAGAGTATGCCCCAGATTTGCTATGAGCCCACAACAAGATATCTGGTTCATCTTTTATCCTGACATTTGATCTTTGAAGTTCTTTAATGAAACTCTCCCATTCAATTTGCCATCTGACATTTAATCCTAAATCCCCCACAGTCTTCCAGGCCTGGCCCCAGATGGTAGACTGCCCAACTCTTTCCACCTGGTTTAAGGTCTGGATACCTTTTGAGTCGAGGTGTCTAAGAAATCTCGGGGATAAAGCAAAAGCTTCATTGCATCCAATCCAAGGATCTCTTCCAATTCTGATCTGTCTACCATCTCCTACTTTCCAGGCCAGCCCTTGTTCAATAACTGAGAAAGCCTCCACCGTTGCCTTCCAGATAGCAGAAGAGAATTTTCCTTTCTTGTTTTGGCTACGAATCCAATCATCTATTGGAAGTGGGTCAATGTACTTCCTTTTGACCACTTTAGTCCACAGGTTTTCCATAGAAATGAGGCGCCATCCAGATTTTGCAGCTAGAGAAATGTTGAAATCTGGGGATCTTTTTAATCCCCATCCACCCCATTCTTTTGGTCTAGCCACTTTATCCCAAGCTACCCATGGCAGCCCGGAGGATTCCTTTGAACCCGCCCACAGAAATCTACAGCAAATTCTACGAATTTTCTCCATCACACCTTTTGGAATCCAAGTCAGTGCCGCCCAGTAAACTGGGATAGCAGACAAGACAGATTTTATCAAGGTCAATCTGCCAGCTCTTGACAACCATCTGAAACTCCAATGGGAAATTCTAGATTCAATCTTAGCAATTAGCCAGTTCCAATCTGCTTTCCTGTACACAGCAGGTTTGAGCCAAAAACCCAAGTATTTGAAAGGGACCTCCAGAGGTTGGGAGGGGAAAGGAAATAAATTTAACAATCTATCTCTTTCTCTTCTATCAAAATCTGAGAGACAGACTTGGGATTTTCCAGTGTTTATTTGCATGCCTGTGGCTTTTATGAAAAGGTCAAAGATACATTTGAATTCCTTTAATTCATTTTGACTACCATTAGTAAAAATCAGTATATCATCGACAAAAAGCAGATGAGTGATATATAGATTAATAGCTACCTCAATACCTTTGACCTTACCCTCATTTCTAGCTTTGTGGATCAAACGACTCAGTCCTTCCGCCACCAGTAGGAACAAAAGTGGAGATAAAGGGCACCCTTGTCTGAGGCTTCTCTGACTGTTAAAAAAGGAAGAGGCAGCTCCATTGACCAAAACAGCAAAACTGACATTTGTTATGCATCCCATGATCCAACTGACAAAAGGATAGCTGAAACCAATGTGGGTTAACAGCATCCTTAGGTAGAGCCAATTAATCCGATCGTAAGCTTTAGAAAGGTCAATTTTAAGGACAGCACCCTTCAATTTCTTCACTTTTATACTATGAGTCACCTCTTGTGCGACCCCAATGGCTTCATGTATCTGTCTTCCATTTAGAAATCCAAATTGTTCCATTGAAATACATTTGGATAAGATCGGACCAATTCTGAGGGCAATGACCTTAGAAATGATCTTATAGATGCAGTTACACAAAGAAATAGGTCTAAATTCTTCAAAACTCTCCGGATCATCCTTCTTTGGGATAAGTGCAATAAAGGTTGAATTAAAAGGACTATATATTACCCCTTTCTGTTTTGATTCTTCAACAACTTCTGTTATCTCTGCTCCAATTTTTTCAAAGAAATGGAGGAAAAGTTCTACAGTCCAGCCATCAAGGCCAGGACTTTTGTCCTTGCCCATAAGCTTCATGGCCGCTTCAACCTCCTCCTTAGAGACCAGAAATAAGAGATCTTCAGCTTCTTCTTCCTCGACAAATCTGGGAAAACTTTGCACAGTTCTGAAGACTTTAGTAATAGATGCCTCTCTCTGCTCTGAGAAAATGTTTTGAAAATGTCTTTTACCCAGGTCAGAGAGCTCATGAAAAGTGCTGACATCTCTCCCTTCTTCATCTTTTAGTCTCCAAATTGTGTTTGCAGATTTCCTGCCTTTAGCAAAATTATGAAAGAAACTAGTGTTTTCGTCCCCGGCTTTAAGCCAAATGGCCCTGCTTTTGATCCTCCATTCTTCTTCCTTTTCCAACAGGATTTTGTTTTGTTGTTTCTCCAAAAAGAGAATTCTGTCCTTTGTGACTTGTAAGGAATATCCATCTGTCTCCATATTTTCCAAGTGTTTCAGTTCCTCTCTAATTCTGGACAAATCCTCAGATTGTTTTAACTTTTTATCCTTTGCCCAGGAGATAGTAGCTTTCTTAAGCCTTTTCAAATTCTCCATAAACAGAAAGCTTTTGTCCAATCTGATATTTTGATCCTGATGAATCCAGGTATCGTTGAACAGTTTGCAGAAAGAGGAATCTTGAAGCCAAGCTGGGTTAAACTTGAAGGGGGCAGGGGGTTTTGGAGGAGGATTGGTCAATTCCAAGAAAATCGGAAAATGGTCCGAATTCCCAGTCTCCTCGACCCACTGTCTGATCATAGGAATCTTAAGGAGGAGAGGTTCCGAGACCAGAAAACGGTCTAGTCTTTTTGCAATCCGGTCACCCCCCACTCTTCTATTCCTCCAGGTAGGCTTTAGTTTAACCGGAGCAGGGTCGCAAAAGTTTTTCTCTGAAAGAAGGTTGTGAAAAAAATCAGCAGAGGGGTCTTCCCTTGCAGAAGGACCCCAAGCTTCATTCCTCCCAAGAGAGAAATTTAGATCACCTCCCAGGATCATCATCGGGGTGTTCATCACCGATTTTGACATTAAGTTTTCCCAGAAAGGGACCCTGTTTTGACAAGGCCCGTAGATATTTACGAAGGTTATGGGGAAAGGAAAATCCGGGGATAAAACCTCCATTCCCATAGCATTTTTCAAACCCCAATGATTGAGGATCTTTACCCGGCGCTCTTTGATACCAATAGCAAGACCCCCCGAGTGTCCAGAGGCATCCAACGCAGTGAAGACCCGGCCCGGAAGGAGAGAATTTAGCATGGTTTCGATCTCAGGGGCCTTCCCCAAGGTTTCTTGAAGAAAGATAACGTCAAAGTTTGAGTTTGTGACCCAATCTTTCAAGGCCAGTTTTTTAGGTTTGCTGGCCAAACCCCTACAGTTCCAGGATGTCAAAATCATTTTTTAACTTCTTCAAAGGGCTGGGCTGCTCTAAGGACCCCCTGAATGGAAAATTGTTTGCCATCTGCAACATCCAGTTTTGCTTTCATTTTCGCCTTGGACATGTGTGATTTCCGACCTCTCTTATTTTTTTTGTTTTTCTGTGGGTGAATCATACCCAACCCACCAGTGGAAACATGATCATCCAACTTTCCGCCCAAGGACCGCAAATTGTAGGGGCATTGGGAACGAGGAGCAGGAGATTGAAGAGAAGGCCAAGTTTTGTCACAACTTAAATCCAAAGACGAAAAGGAGCTGGCTAAAGTTTCAATATTATCAAATTTTTGATTTGTATCTTTATCAAGAAACATATCCTGTTCGTTTTGATATTCGGGCTCAGAAATGTTATTTACAGAAATATGTTCATGTAAAGAAATAGGCATAGGATCTATTTGCATACCCGCAACCTCGCCAGCAGAAATGTGTTGTGAATCCGTGACCTGATCGACGGTTGCTTCAGCGTCCCCAAATTCCTTTGTTTTGTCCTTCTCTGAAAGCCGCGGACTTTTCTCCTTTTCATTCGCATCCCTCTGAAATTGAAATTCTTCCTCCTCGATAGGCTGCGCGCGATCCTCTGTTTCCATATCCTTTTGATCGGGGGTATCCGACATATTTTGCCTTGACTGCTCCTGAGGGATTTCCGATCCATTCCCACGATGAATACTTCTAAAATGTCTCCTTCTTCTCGTCTGTGGGCAAGCTTTAGCCATATGCCCATAATCATGGCAGCGGTGACATCTAAAAGGTAAGTATTCATAATCAAGGATCTGTTCATAAGCATAGTCCTGAAACAAGAGATTGATTTTCTTAGCCAAACGACCACTCAGGTTTAGCATGACCAGTATACGGGCTATAGCCCTGTTTTTTGTCTTTAAGAAAGACATGTCTGCCTCCAAAAAACCCCCCAATCTGTCACCAATAGTCCTGAATACCTCCTCTGTCCAGAGGAAAGATGGTAAACCCGGCGCTCGGACCCATACCGGGAAGACGTCGGTTTTCTCCTTGATGGCATCAAACAGAGGAGACCATCTTTTGAGCAACAGGGGAATGTTTCCTATATGCCAAATTCGCTGAAGAACCCATTCTGCCGATCCTTTATCTTCGAACCTAAATTGAAACCAGCCCTTTGCCAGCACAAGGGCTTCAAATTTGATAGGGCTTTCATTTTTGAAAGATTGTGCACCCCATTCTTGCAAAAAATCAGAGGTGAATTTCTTACCTCGAGCTCTGCCAACCAAAGTGCATTCAGCCACAGTTATGGCTTCCACCATTGAGACCTCCATTCCAAGCACCAAGTTGTCGACGACCTCCAAGGCACCAATAGGTCTTTGAGGTTTCCGTTTTGCCCCCTTTATGCCGGCCCTATCCGCCTGTGCTCTTGTCTCATCCCGAAAATCTGTAATGCCCGAAATTAAACGAGATGGAAATCCCTGTGAGTCCGTCTCCTGTGAAAGCTGGATTGGCACCACAGTCCCCAAGACCCCCTTGTCTGAATGGGTAGTATTGTCCTCCGCAGAAATTATTGTTTTTTTCGCCCCCGCAAAAGTCTCCCCACAAACGATTTCAGGGGACCCCTTAGGGTTTTGACCTTTACCCGGTAGAGAAACCCTCGAAGCTGTGGGAACCCCGGCTGTTGCCCTATCCAGATTTGTTCCTGCCGATAAGCTTTGCATAAAAATTTCTTCAGGAACCTTTGAGTTTGTAGACCCTTCAAAAGGCTTTGGGTCCGACGGCAGGCCTAGACCATTGTCTCCAGTGGTAACCGCTGCATTTGCTGGTAACAGGTTGCTCAAAGAGCCAGAGTGCGGCGACCAGTAACCCGGCTTCTTGCTAAATGTCAGAGGAATGGGTGGGTCTTGGTTTGAGACTACCTCCAAACCCGGATTGCCAAAATCCCCAAAATAGTGTTCCACATTTTGCTTAGTAATATCCTTACCCCACATCGATAATAAGTCTTCCACCTCGGGGTCCAAAGCCAGGATTTCCGCGGGGTTTACCATGGTTACTACAACCCAGGAGCGATCTCCGGTATCTATGTCAACATATTTTTTGATATGGATTTTACAAACTAAGTCAATTGGAACTTGTAGAAAAAAAAACAACTTTCTGCATAAGAAACCATGTCCCTTGAAAGCCTTGGCTTATGCATAGACCTAGCATTACTTTAAATGTCATGTTTTCCATGACATGGCCATCCTTCCCCATATTCATGATCATACATGTCGCATGTTATTATTTCTATCTTGGGGCTTTGAACCATAACCTTTACAATAAAATGGCACTAGCGGCCACTCTTTTTCACAAATGGTTTCTTTCATTTGGTTGTACATTTTTCTCTATTGTCCTCTGGACCATATGAGCAAGCATAATTGCATAACAAATTTTAAGATATCAAAACATATGAAAAATAATAAAGCACTACTAATACCAACATCTAAACAATGCATTTTTAAATTACTTACAGTTCCCATTGCACATCAACACTATCCCTTAAGTTTGGATCTTCGTTTAAGCTTGAAGTTTTGGTTTTTCATTGGGTGAATATACATGGAGCCTCTGGATTCATTTCCTCTGCTTTAATTAATTCATTGACTCTACATATAAGAATTTTAGCAACACGATCAATTCTCATGTTGGCCTTAGGTACTTCGGACTAGACTAAATCTTTACCAGAAAATATGATTTTCTCTTTAGGGTCTTGCACCTCAAGGCCCACTATAGTCTTCCATTTCTTTTCCTTTTTGTCTCACAATTTGCAAAAAATGTGGAAACATATTAAGAAATCTATTTTCCCAATGAACATTTACAAGTAAAAAATTCAATGAACCCAACTCCCTCACAACATTTTCAAAATATTGCACTCTGGCTTGCAAATAAATAACACAAAGGGGAGATGACTCTTCTCTATTTGTTGAAATGTATGGAATAATATAAGTATGCATAATGGAAATAGAAACTTCTCTAAGATCTATTTTTTTTTGGGAATGTATTCATAAATAAATCTCATGTAGATTTGAATGACAAGCCTTGGACCAACTCTAGAATGTGCTGCAATGATGGAAAATATCTCAACTATCTACGCTATAAATATAATTTTTTGAGTAATGTGAACATATAACCCACTAGCAGGCACTCGTGGCCATGCTTTTGTGAATGGAACTAGTCTTGATCCTTTCGATGAACATATTATTTTGTTGATCAGATTTCTTATCAATAATTTTGACCAATAATTTGTATATATGAGCCACTGAAATGAAATGTCTATTTATTTTTGACACTACCTTTCTAGTTGGGTAACATTGTAGCCCACACTAGTTAGGGTTTTTGAGGTTGTTGAATTCATATTCCTAGTTTAAATTTAGAATTTTTTTAATCTTGCACAACTAAATTTACAAATTTTACACATCAATGGGGAAATTTAATAAACAACCCCCCAGTTCCAATGCAAACCATTCAAAGAAGAGCAATTTCATCACCCCTGTTTTGTCCATATTATTAATTGTTTTCTGTAATATTAACAAAAATATTCCATCTATGATTCGATGTATTTCCTTTTCTTTTTGCTTTTCTTCCTTTGCAAATATCAACTTTGACGAGATATAATTTACATTTTCTCAACTCATCTAAAGTAAAAATCATAAACAAAAGACAATATTAATCACCCTAGTTGGAAAGAATGGCACTTATCTTCTAATTATTTAAAGAGTTTTAAAGGTAAAATGCATATATTGAATGCGATTATTTAGAAAAATTAGACAACATCAAACATAACCACCAAGCTGTAGATTCAAACTACCATTTTTCCCCATAGTTTTTTGTGAATATTTCTGACCCTTTTTTGGCAGGGATTTTACAACTCTTTTGAAGGCATGTTTTTTCTTTAATCCAATTGTTTCAATGTTAGCACTGCAAGTTTACAATCATTCCATGTTAGAATTGTGAAGCTTACAATCTAAGAATTTCTTGGTTTGATAGATTTCGACGCAAAACTGAAAATATTTGAGTGTCAAATTTAAGATGGGAATATCACCTATCATGAAGCTCAAGATAGAGAATAACATGTAAGCGTATGAATTTCTCATATCACAATTTGAAATTTAATGTTTTAAATTTATAAACCTAAAGGAATATTCATCAAAGTTTTGCAAAATTCGAAGTAATAATCTAACTTAACAATTGCTCAAACTTGCTCCAGGAATACTAATCCATTGCAAACCAAAATTTGGGATCTTCAAAGATGGGCATGCCATTTGTGGGATTTATTGCTTTGTCTCGTATTTTGTCTTTCTTCAAGGGAAACCAAAACAATTTGGATTTAATATTATAACGAGAAATATTACAAAACCAAAGTTTTCAATCCTTTTGAATGGATGACCACAACTAAACATAAGAGAAATCCTTAGATCTTAAGGAAATGAACATTGTTTTCCATGAAGCAAAAACCAAAGCTAGTGGAAAAAAATTTCTTTCAAGGCTTTAAAGTATTTGGTTAGTTCTTGTAAAGCTGCAAGGGTTAGGTCATACCCTACATTTCAGGTTAGTCAAACATCCATTTAATTGATAACAACTTTCATTTCCAAAAAACTTTGTAAGCCTCCTTCAGAAAAATGCTAGAAAATAATTTTCTAGCGCCTACAGGAGTGTTGGAAAATCATTTTCCAACACCTACAACAATGCTAGAAAATGATGAGATTGAAGTGTTAATGCGAAGTTATAGTTTTGGAACCTTGAAAAAACACTATTATTGAAGTTAAGGGGTCAATAAAGTGATGTTTAATAAATTAAGCATTAAACTTTGGTTAAGATGGATAACAAAGGCTCATGAAAAGCGGATGTATAAAGTGAATGGTGAATGGTTAGATGATTTTTATTCCAAAGCTATTAGCTTTTAGTGGTAACTTATCTTGAGATGATGCACATAAAGTTAGTTTGCAGAAATTGGGAAGGATATTTTAGCGGTGAATTCTCAGGACTGGCCATTAGAGGAAAAATGAGAAAGAGTGGGAACCTCAAGTGGTATGAGCCATATGGGGCAACACTTTTCGAGATTTATGGAGCTGAGTTATCACTGATGTTTAAAGAAGAGGGGTGGGAGAAATTATTCCACTTATTCAGTGGGTATGACTTCAAAATGACCTCATATTTTATTGATACATTTGATGGAAACAGTGCTATGGTTTAGGAGTTACAGTTTTAGGTAACAAAAGACAGCATTGTTGAAGCAACTAAACTACCAACCGATGGAGAATGATGGTTTAAGAAAAGGATGGTGCAGGGAGTAAACCTAAATTATTTTCTCAAAGATGGTTGCTACGAACCATGTTGGATCATTGTCGTTCACTGCAGTATTTTGAAGCTAGAGTGGGTTCAACTTATGAGGATGGTTCAATTGTTTTTTTATGTGATGGCAAGTTCTCCAAAATTTTCTTGTATCATATGATATTGCTCATGCACTTGGCTGATTTTAACAAAATAATGATGCCCTTCTACCTGCATCAAAGTCTAACTAAAATGGTCACAAGTGCTAAAAAGAGAAATATTTTTCACGCACATGATGTCTATCACCATGGTTTGATCTAGATAATGTATATCCATGAGTTGAGAAACCAAGCCCAACAAAGGAGGAGAAGAGCAATGGGTCACCCTTTCTCTAGAAGACAAAAAAATAGGAAAGCCCTAACTACACAAGATGAAACCAACCAACAAGCTATTAAAAAAGCTGCAGAAAACCCTAACCAAGAAACAAACCCTAGGGTTTATAAAATGAGGGCTAAAAAATGTCAGTAGGAATACCAAGAAAGTAAAGAAGTTGACAACAAGGGCCATGAAGAATCGAGCCAGAGAACAAAGTATTTGAGAAGGCCATGAACCAGACCCACAAATAAATTGAGGTTAAAGCTGAAAGCTAGGTTGAATCCTATATTAAAGGAACCAATTGTTATTCATGATGAGGAGGGACCTGCTACGACTAATGAGAAAAAACCTGAAACCTTAGCAATTGTTAGAACCCCACAACAGTGGAGTAGAAGGTTTACCAGAGCAATAGAAAGCCGGGACAAGTTTATTCTGTTGGATGAAGCAACAAAGGCCATGGGTAGTTGAACAAACCTGAAGATGTCTTTGCAGACAAGGCAACAATTTTGAAAACAGGGGAAGCAACATCCATCTTGAGATCAGTTTTCAGAAGACCTTTCCATTTTATGTCTAGATTTAGGGATATACTTTTCTTTGTAAATATAATCATAAGAATATTGTAATATTTTATGGTTTTTTTTTCTCGGATATTATGGATCTTAAAGTGTAATGCCTTTTGCTATATAATGTATGAAAAGGAAAGACTAAACTATGAAAGACTATGAAAGACTAATACTAGTGTAATACCTTTTTGTAGAAAAGCCTTGTGTACTATGAAAATTTGGAGATATTATGCCATAAGAAGCAGTGTGTGAACATTACCAAATATTCATGCGTTATTGGTTTTCTTTTTGTGTTTAATGTATGTTTGTCACAAGAGGGATTAGATAGAATAGGAAGTGTTCATAAATTAAGTGCACCCACCTAATGATACATAGCTCATCATCATACAATGGTGTGCAACATGAAAGCATATTTTTTATGCTACAAAAGTCTCTCATAGAAGTAGGAACGCTCAAGTGCCAAAGTAATTGTCTGTATGAACACTTGTGGGAAGGAAGCGAGATTGGAAGACTCAATGTTGAGTGAACACCTAGAAACTAAGTAATCTAATTACTGGATGAGTGCGGCTCAAGATAACAATTTGCATTAATCCTTAATTTGATCCAAGATTAAGAATCATTTTGTCCATTTTAATTCCTACCTTTCTAGAGGAAGTGATCTAAAATAAATTTCTTTGGCTATAGGTGTGTATATAAATCAGGGCCATTGAGCTACTCCATCAACAAGTGACACCTATCCGTATATATATACAAGGATACTCCATCATTGAGTGGCAACTATTAGTATATATATACAGGGACACTCCATCATCGAGTGACACCTATTAGTATATATATACAGGGATACACCATCATTGAGTGACACCTATCGTGAAATTTCACAATAACCCCTTACATGTGGCACATGGAATACAATCTATTGGGATTGGTAGCAGACATAGTGGGATATTTTTAAGGAGTAGTCTCATAAGGACGTTTATGAATTTTCACAATAACCCCTTACATGTGGCACATGGAATACAATCTATTGGGATTGGTAGCAGATGTAGTGGGATATTTTTAAGGAGTAGTCTCATAAGCACGTTTATGTATTGGCATAGATTAAAAAGTGTTGAAATAAATCAATATGTAAACCAGAGTGCCCTGTATATAAATCAGTGCCCTGTATATAAGTGAATATCAATCGTGTTTTTCCCTTCAACAACTCAGAACCATGTGATACCTATGAGATAAAATCAAGTCGAGAATACCTCAAAGTAATTCACAAGTGATGGCAAGGGATCGATGCTCCATGGGACGGGTCACAGGGGAGAAGGGTCAGGACGAAGAGAACTTTGGCGTTGTTAAATTGAAAAATTCAGAGTGGAAACTAGCGCACATTAGTTTTGTTTGAATAGGCATTTGGAGTTAATGCATGGTTTGTTGATGGAGGGTGGTAGAGGGCGTCGTAGGAGTCAATGCAAGGTAGGAGGCTGATGGGACAAGAGGAGGGGCGAGGCCGCGGGCAAGCATTGGAGGGTGGGGCTTGATGAGAGGTAAAGTGTGATAGGAGGAGGAGACAGTCGATGCCAGAAATATTAAAAAGCTGGGGGGTCACATCACGTCATTCTTTTGCATGTGTAAACTATTCCCTCCACTTTAGAAAAAGAATTACAAAACCAATAAATATGATTAAAAGAAAAAGATGTAAAATATAAGTA
The DNA here is from genome assembly GCA_000404065.3 of Pinus taeda. Lineage (NCBI taxonomy): Eukaryota > Viridiplantae > Streptophyta > Pinopsida > Pinales > Pinaceae > Pinus > Pinus taeda. The sequence goes on along the minus strand of APFE031515929.1, from coordinate 54,319 downwards.
TTATATTAACCATTATTAATCAACGTAATCTTTATTATAAGTGTTTAACAGACGTTGTATTTGTTGCAAAGTAAAATCTAATACGTAATTGTTTAATAAACTTTGTATTTGTTTTAAAGTAAAATCTAATGTATTGATATGTTGTGTAACACAACTAAAACATGATGCACATGTGATGCATTGTTTCGGACAACCATTATCTCTAGTTAAATCCAAAATTTAGTTCGAATTTATTTATTTGAAAATATTATAAAAATTTTAATATTAATGATACATTCTTTAACTATCATTTAATGCATTATTTTAATTATTATTAATATTTATTTTTGTTAACCATTTAAGTTTTAATAAAATCATTTACAGACATTATTCACATAATGATTCCTCGCATGATTAGCATATGTCTAATCAATGAATGTAGTACCACAACTACTTTTGAAATTAAAGTGATGGGATTCAGTGTTTCAAGGGCCGCGGTGGTACTGATTTCATGGCTTTTGTGGGCATGTGTTTACTTAAAAATATAGGTACTAATGATTTTTTTATTAATATAATATTATTTTAATAATCCTTAAGTATTAATTGATTTTTATATTATATTGAAAAATGAAAATTATATTTTTATAATTAAATATATAAAAATTAATGGAGTGGTTTTTGGGTAATTAAAATTATAGTTAAAAGGGATAATTTTTACCTCTTTGTAATTAATTAAATAAATAAAATATAGGTATTAATGGTTATAGGTTTCCAATTAATTAAATAAATAAAATATAAGATATTAATGATTATACATTTCTAATTAATAAAATATAAGTATTAATGATTATAGCATTTTTAAGGTTGGTTAAGTTTGTAATTATTATTTTTATTTAAATTAAAATTAAAATAAATTTAATTGTTTTAGGTTTTGGTTTTAAGTTTTTTTATTGGAATTTAGTGATATAATTATTAGTGTGATTGTAATTTTTTGATGTTTAAATTGTATTTTTGAATGCATAAATGGTAGTGTCTTGAAAAATCTAAGCCATACTTGAGTTATGTAGACTACACAACCTAATATATAATTCTAACGAATCAGTGATAAGTTTCTAGCAAAATTGACTAGAAAATATAATCGAAATAATGTCAATGTAAAAGAGTTATACTTAGCATTAAAATTATTATGATGTTTTTCGATTTTAGTTTGGTCAAAGAAAATGAGATGATTAGATTTGCATGAGTGTTCAATGATCCTCACTTAAAGATGTGACTATAAAAAATGCCAACCATATGTTTATTAAGACATGCTTTAAATAATATACTCATTTGGCCTATGTAGGATTTGCCACAACAATAAAAACATTTGTAAAACCCTTGGCTATTCATGGGATTAGATTTATCCTTAATTAATCTAAATGACTGTTGAAGGGTTTTATGGGTTTTATGGGACTTAAAAAGTGTTTTAATATTATTTTTTATCAAAACATTAGGGATATGATGTTTAGTGCATTCAATAGAGGGAGGAGAAACGAGAGTTAGGGATGGAGAAGAGGAATATTTTTTTAGATTTACAATGGAAAGTTGAATGATGAATAACCATTGGCTACAAGGGCCTTAGGTAGGTGGGTTTTTTATTTTTTAAAGAAATGAGAATAAAAAATTCAAATGGCTCAAGTAATAAGAGTTTTAAGAATGATGGCTTTTGGGTTGGACAATGGTGAGTGGACATGAAGATATTGGCCAACTTGAGTCTTTTTCCTATAAACTTAGTGGACGAGTGTGCAATTGGAAAGATGGGTAAATGAGAACATCCAATGTCGGAAGTGAGTTTTTATTTGAATTTCCATAGTAAACTTGATATGGGAGGAAATATGGTTAACATGGTTAAAGAAAGAGGTAAAAAGGGATGACCATGAGGCCAAACAACAAAGGAATTATTAATAAATTAAACTGACTGAGAAAAAAAAAAGAAGAAGAAGATGACGAGGAGACCAAACAATAAAGGAATAATCAATAAATTAAATTAAATGAAACCAACATTTAAGCTTAAAATGAAAGTTGTTTAAGGCCAAAGCTTTGGAATGTTCCATGAATATATTGCCAACAACTTAGGATAAGGAGAACCCCATGGCTATACCTTTTGTTTTTTAATAGCATATCCCTTTAAAAGTAAAGAAAGTTGAGGCGAGACAAACTAACCATGGCACCCTCTTCATCGAGGTGAAGATGCTCATTTTTTTTTGAATAATATAGTAGAAATGCTTACTAAAGATGGAGTTTTTCTCATAAAATCAAAAGTAATAAATGAGGTTTTATTGCATATTTATAAGAGTTTTATCAATTAATAATTACAAAAATGTATTTGTATTTGTTAATTTTTTTTTAAATGATGTTAATTTCATATCGCTCAATAATAAGGTTTAAAACCATTACAACAAAGCTCAGCATACGTAATTGAAGAGGAATGGGGAGGATAACAATCATTCCTCCAAACCACTTGAGATAAACTTAGTTACAAGTTTTATTAATATTTTTAGGAGTTTTATTAATTAATAATAATAACATAGTTTAATTGTTCTATGTTTTGGTATAGAACTAGTGTTTTGTAAAACTGTTGGGGAATATAAATTGCGCAGGTTGCACAATTCAGATATATAGATCCAAGTTTATATATATATATATATATATTATATATATATTATATATATATATATGTGTGTGTGTGTGGTGTGTGTGTGTACTTGAGGAAGTTGCACCAAAGAAATTTGACCCTAAATGCTTAATAGATCCAGTTATATAAATATATTAATAATAAATACTTAAATATATATATATTATATATATTATATATATATATAATAACTTGAAACCTAAAACTAACATGGTAATTGATTCTTCACTTAACTTTACTTAAACTATTTTTACTAATTGAATTTGATTTTTTATTTCGATTATTACATAATCAGACATTCTCAACACAATAATAACAAATATATTAAACTTATCAAATATATTATATTATTTTAATAAAATTATATTTAAATAAAATTTTCAAATACTATTTTATTAAAAAAAATTATATAAATATATAATTAAATTTAACCTAAATATGTGTCCTCATTTCGAATATCAAATTTAACCATATTTTCGATGAGGAAGATAACACTCTCTTTTCATTTGACTTATTACTCTCAGCAAACAATATGAAATCTAATATTTTATATTTCAAAAAATAAAATAAAAACAATAATATGAAATGTGGTGTGACCTAGGCCAGGTGTGATCCTCGGGCACTCTTGACGACTTAGACGCCTCCTGTTGCAATTTCTCAAGCACATCCATTCTCAGGAGTCACACAACTTGGTAGACAAAAAAACATAATAATAGAAAATTTTGAAAAATATTTATAAATACTTTAAAAACACATTAAAACTGAAAAATTTAATTTTAAAATCTTAATAAAATTATTTATACTTTTGTATAAATGAAAGAGTAGAACATGTATGTGTATGTAATTATAGGTAGTTAAATACCCATGAGGTGTAGACCAGTTGGTTTTGGTGGGGTTTAGTCCTCGCTAGGATTTATGTTCAAACCTTATGGGGAGGGGTTGAGGATACAAGTCACTTATAGGGGATTAAACTATCCCAAGGGGCATCCAACCTCGATTGAGCTTGCACAATCAACATCCCACGTGTGGGTAGATCATTATTTCATCCAATAGACTAGTGCGGACCTACGCTAGCTCCAAGTGGGTAGATCATCCCTCGAGCGGGTTGCTCAATCCCTAGATCATTCTTCAATCCAATAGACTAGCCTTGAGTGGCTAGATCATTCCTCAGCCTAGGCTTAGCATACTTACTAAAAGTAAACAATGAATAAGGTACTTAAATTACAATCTACAAAGGGACCCTTTTTCTACAAAGGTGGTGTCATAAATCAATATAGTGTATTTTTTATTTTAAAGTTAAAATATTTTTTTTGTAAGCTTGAGAAGGCTACATTTTCACCATGTCCAATATATCACCCCAATTGAGGTGGGGAATTGAACCCTTGACTTCACATCAAGGAGTGCCTTAACAAAGCACTCGATAAATGTCTAGCCAAAACCCCATGGATGATCTTAAAATTAAATTATTATTATTATTATTAGTAGATTGTAATCATCATTATTATCTTATCATTATTTCACAGTATATTAAAAATAGCCAAACCTATAATGATTTAATTTTCAACTAACACTAACTACAATAATTATTGATTGTTATTTATAAATATAAGTTATTCATGAACAATATTATGCCATCTAAAACAAAATGAATTCTCAGGACTTGTCATTAGAGGAACAATGAGAAAGAGTGGGAACCTCAAGTGGTATGAGCCATATGGGGCAACACTTTTCGAGATTTATGGAGCTGAGTTATCACTGATGTTTAAAGAAGAGGGGTGGGAGAAATTATTCCACTTATTCAGTGGGTATGACTTCAAAATGACCTCATATTTTGTTGATACATTTGATGGAAACAGTGCTATGGTTTAGAAGTTATGGTTTTAGGTAACAAAAGATAGCATTGTTGATGCAACTAAACTACCAACTGATGGAGAATGATGGTTTAAGAAAAGGATGGTGTAGGGAGTAAACCTAAATTATTTTCTCAAAGATGGTTGCCATGAACCATGTTGGATCATTGTCGTTCACTGTAGTATTTTGAAGCTAGAGTGGGTTCAAGTTATGAGGATGGTTCAATTGTTTTTTTATGTGATGGCAAGTTCTCCAAAATTTTCTTGTATGATATGATATTGCTCATGCACTTGGCTAATTTTAACAAAATAATGATTCCCTTTTACCTGGATCAAAGTCTAACTAAAATGGTCACAAGTGCTAAGAAGAGAAATATTTTTCACCCACATGATGTCTATCACCATGGTTTGATCCAAATAATGTATATCCATGAGTTGAGAAAGCAAGCCCAACAAAGGAGGAGAAGAGCAATGGGACACCCTTTCTCTAGAAGACAAAAAAAAGAGGAAAGCCCTAACTACACAAGATGAAACCAACCAACAAGCTATTAAAAAAGCTGCAAAAAACCCTAACCAAGAAACAAACCCTAGGGTTTATAAAATGAGGGCTAAAAAATGTCAGTAGGAATACCAAGAAAGTAAAGAAGTTGACAACAAGGGCCATGAAGAATCGAGCCAGAGAACAAAGTATTTGAGAAGGCCATGAACCAGACCCACAAATAAATTGAGGTTAAAGTTGAAAGCTAGGTTGAATCCTAGATTAAAGGAACCAATTGTTATTCATGATGAGGAGGGACCTGCTACGACTGATGAGAAAAAATCTGAAACCTTAGCAACTGTTAGAATGCCACAACAGTAGAGTAGAAGGTTTACCGAAGGAATGGAAAGCCAGGACATGTTTATTCTGTTGGATGAAGCAACAAAGGCCATGGGTAGTTGAACAAACCTGAAGATGTCTTTGCAAACAAGGCAACAATTTTGAAAATAGGGGCAGTAACATCCATCTCGAGATCAGTTTTTAGAAGACCTTTCCATTTTATGTCTAGATTTAGGGATATACTTTTCTTTGTAAATATAATCATAAGAATATTGTAATATTTTATGGTTTTTTTTTCTCGGATATTATGGATCTTAAAGTGTAATTCCTTTTGCTATATAATGTATGAAAGAGAAATACTAAACTATGAAATACTATGAAAGACTAATACTAGTGTAATACCTTTTTGTAGAAAAGCCTTATGTACTATGAAAATTTGGAGATATTATGCCATAAGAAGTGTGTGAACATTACCAAATATTCATGCGTTATTGGTTTTCTTTTTGTGTTTAATGTATGTTTGTCACAAGAGAGATTAGATAGAATAGGAAGTGTTCATAAATTAAGTGCACCCACCTAATGATACATAGCTCATCATCATATAATGGTGTGCAACATGAAAGCATATTTTTTATGCTACAAAAGTCTCTCATAGAAGTAGGAATGCTCAAGTGCCAGAGTAATTGTCTGTATGAACACTTGTGGGAAGGAAGCAAGATTGAAAGACTCAATGTTGAGTGAACACCTAGAAACTAAGTAATCTAATTACTGGATGAGTGCAGCTCAAGATAACAATTTCCATTAATCCTTAATTTGATCCAAGATTAAGAAGCATTTTGTCCATTTTAATTCCTACCTTTCTAGAGGAAGTGATCTAAAATAAATTTCTTTTGCTATAGGTGTGTATATAAATCAGGGCCATTGAGCTACTCCATCAAAAAGTGACACCTATCCGTATATATATACAAGGATACTCCATCATTGAGTGATACCTATTAGTATATATATATAGGGACACTCCATCATCGAGTGACACCTATTAGTATATATATACAGGGATACACCATCATTGAGTGACACCTATCGTGAAATTTCACAATAACCCCTTACATGTGGCACATGGAATACAATCTATTGGGATTGGTAGCAGACATAGTGGGATATTTTTAAGGAGTAGTCTCATAAGCACATTTATGAATTTTCACAATAACCCCTTACATGTGGCACATGGAATACAATCTATTGGGATTGGTAGCAGATGTAGTGGGATATTTTTAAGGAGTAGTCTCATAAGCACGTTTATGTATTGGCATAGATTAAAAAGTGTTGAAATAAATCAATATGTAAACCAGAGTGCCCTGTATATAAATCAGTGCCCTGTATATAAGTGAATATCAGTCATGTTTTTCCCTTCAACAACTCAGAACCATGTGATACCTATGAGATAAAAACAAGTCGAGAATACCTCAAAGTAATTCACAGGTGATGGCAGGGGATCGATGCTCCATGGGACGGGTCGCAGGGGAGAAGGGTCAGGACGAAGAGAACTTTGGCGTTGTTAAATTGAAAAATTCAGAGTGGAAACTAGCGCACATTAGTTTTGTTTGAATAGGCATTTGGAGTTAATGCATGGTTTGTCGATGGAGGGTGGTAGAGGGCGTCATAGGAGTCAATGCAAGGTAGGAGGCTGATGGGACAAGAGGAGGGGCGAGGCCGCGGGCAAGCATTGGAGGGTGGGGCTTGATGAGAGGTGAAGTGTGACAGGAGGAGGAGACAATTGATGCTAGAAATATAAAAAAAGCTGGAAGGCGGTCACATCACGCCATTCTTTTGCATGTATAGACTATTCCCTCCACTTTAGAAAGAGAATTACAAAACCAATAAATATGATCAAAAGAAAAAAATGTAAAATATAACTATTATATTAACCATTATTAATCAACATAATCTTTATTATAAGTGTTTAACCGACATCGTATTTGTTGCAAAGTAAAATCTAATACGTAATTCTTTAATAAACTTTGTATTTGTTTTAAAGTAAAATCTAATGTATTGATATGTTGTGTAATTTGAGACAACCATTATCTCTAATTAAATCCAAAAATTTAGTTCGAATTTATTTATTTGAAAATATTATAAAAATTTTAATATTAATGATACATTCTTTAACTATCATTTAATGCATTATTTTAATTATTATTAATATTTATTTTTGTTAACCATTTAAGTTTTAATAAAATCATTTACAGACATTATTCACATAATGATTCCTCGCATGATTAGCATATGTCTAATCAATGAATGTAGTACCACAACTACTTTTGAAATTAAAGTGATGGGATTCAGTGTTTCAAGGGCCGCGGTGGTACTGATTTCATGGGCATATGTTTAATTTAAAAAAAGTATTTGATTTTTTTATAATATAATATTATTTAATAATCCATAAGTATTAATTTGATTTTATATTTATATGAAAAATGAAAAATTATATTTTTATAATTAAAATATAAAAAATTAATGGAGTGTTTTTGGGTAATTAAAAATATGGTTAAAGAAGATAATTTTACTTTTGTAATTAATTAAATAAATAAAATATAGGTATTAATGTTATAGGTTTTCCAATTAATAAATAATAAAATATTAAGTATTAATGATTATTAAGATTTCCAATTAATTAAATAATTAAAATATAAGTATTAATGATTATAGGATTTCTAAGGTTGGTCAAGTTTTGCAATTATTTTTTTTTATTTAAATTTAATTAAAAGAAAATTTTAATTGTTTTAGGTTTTGGTTTTAAGGTTTTTTAATTGGAATTTAGTGATATAATTATTAGTGTGATTGTAATTTTTTGATGTTTAAATTTTATTTTTGAATGCATAAATGGATTTAGTGTCTTGAAAAACTTAAGCCACACTTGAGTTGTGTAGACTACACAACCTAATATATAATTCTAACGAATCAGTGATGAGTTTCTAGCAAAATTGACTAGAAAATATAATCGAAATAATGTCAATGTAAAAGAGTTAGACTTAGCATTAAAATTATTATAATGTTTTTCAATTTTAGTTTGGTCAAAGAAAATAAGATGGTTAGATTTGCATGAGTGTTCAATGATCCTAACTTAAAGATGTGACTATAAAAAATGCCAACCATATGTTCATTGAGACATGCTTTAAATAATATACCCATTTGGCATATGTAGGATTTGCCACAACAATAAAAACATTTGTAAAGCCCTAGACATGGGATTAGATTTATCCTTAATTAATCTAAATAATTGTTGAAGGGTTTTATGGGACTTAAAAAGTGTTTTAATATTATTTTTGATCAAAACATTAGGGATATGATCTTTAGTGCATTCAATAGAGGGAGGAGAAACGAGAGCTAGGGATGGAAAAGAGGAATATTTTTTTAAGATTTACAATGGAAAGTTGAGTGATGAATAACCATTGGCTACAAGGGCCTTAGGTAGGTGGGTTTTTTATTTTTTAAAGAAATGAGAATAAAAAATTCAAATGGCTCAAGTAATAAGAGTTTTAAGAATGATGGCTTTTTGGGTTGGATAATGGTGAGTGGACATGAAGATATTGGCCAACTTGAGTCTTTTTCCTATAAACTTAGTGCATGAATGTGCAATTGGAAAGATGGGTAAATGAGAACATCCAAAATCAGAAGTGAGTTTTTAGTTGAATTTCCATAGTAAACTTGATATGGGAGGAAATATGGTTAACATGGTTAAAGAAAGAGGTAAAAAGGGATGACCATGAGGCCAAACAACAAAGGAATTATTAATAAATTAAACTGACTGAGAAAAAAAAAAGAAGAAGAAGATGACGAGGAGACCAAACAATAAAGGAATAATCAATAAATTAAATTAAATGAAACCAACATTTAAGCTTAAAATGAAAGTTGTTTAAGGCCAAAGCTTCGAATGTTCTATAAATATATTGCCAACAACTTAGGATAAGGAGAACCCCATGGCGATACCTTTTGTTTTTTAATAGCATATCCCTTTAAAAATAAAGAAAGTTGAGGTGAGACAAACTAACCATGGCACCCTCTTCATCGAGGTGAAGATGCTCATTTTTTTTTAATAATATAGTAGAAATTCTTAATAAAGATGGAGTTTTTCTCATAAAATCAAAAGTAATAAATGAGGTTTTATTGCATATTTATAGGAGTTTTATCAATTAATAATTACAAAAATATATTTGTATTTGTTAATTTTTTAAATGATGTTAATTTTATATCGCTCAATAATAAGGTTTAAAACCATTACAACAAAGCTCAACATGCATAATTGAAGAGGAATGGGAAGGATAACAATCATTCCTCCAAACCATTTGATATAAACTTAGTTACAAGTTTTATTAATATTTTTAGGAGTTTTATTAATTAATAATAATAACATAGTTTAATTGTTCTATGTTTTGGTATAGAACTAGTGTTTTGTAAAACTGTTGAGGAATTCAAATTATGCAGGTTGCACAATTCAGATATATAGAACCAGAGTTTATATATATATATATATTGTGTGTGTGTGTGAAACTTGAGGAAACTTTTGCACCAAGAAATTTGATCCTTAAATGCTTGATAGATCCAAAGTTTATATATATATGTAACTTGAAACCTAAAAACTAACCATGGTAAATTGATTCTATGACTTCAACTTTACTTAAACTATTTTTAATAATTTGAATTTGATTTATTTTTATTTCGATATATTTACATAATCAGACACTTCTCAACACAATAATAACAAAAATATATTAAACTTATAAAAACAAACATATAATTTATTTTTTAAATAAAAATTTTATATTTAAATAAAATTTTCAAATACTATTTTATTAAAAAAAATTATATAAATATATAATTAAATTTAACCTAAATATGTGTCCTCATTTCGAATATCAAATTTAACCATATTTTCGATGAGGAAGATAACACTCTCTTTTCATTTGACTTATTACTCTCAGCAAACAATATGAAATCTAATATTTTATATTTCAAAAAATAAAATAAAAACAATAATATGAAATGTGGTGTGACCTAGGCCAGGTGTGATCCTCGGGCACTCTTGACGACTTAGACGCCTCCTGTTGCAATTTCTCAAGCCAAAGGTTAAGCGTGCACTCATCTCAGGACTCACACAACTTAGCAAATAAAAAAACATAATAATAGAAAATTTTGAAAAATATTTATAAATACTTTAAAAACACATTAAAACTGAAAAATTTAATTTTAAAATCTTAATAAAATTATTTATACTTTTGTATAAATGAAAGAGTAGAACATGTATGTGTATGTAATTATAGGTAGTTAAATACCCATGAGGTGTAGACGAGTTGGTTTGAGTGGGGTTTAGTCCTCGCTAGGATTTATGTTCGAACCTTATGGGGAGGGGTTGAGGATAGAAGTCACTTATAGGGGATTAAACTATCCCAAGGGGCATCCAACCTCGACTGAGCTTGCACAATCAACATCCCACGTGTGGGTAGATCATTCTTTCATCCAATAGACTAGTGCCGACCTACGATAGCTCCAAGTGGGTAGATCATCCCTCGAGCGGGTCTCTCAATCCCTAGATCATTCTTCAATCCAATAGACTAGCCTTGAGTGGCTAGATCATTCCTCAGTAAACAATGAATAAAGTACTTAAATTACAATCTACAAAGGGACCCTTTTTCTACAAAGGTGGTTTCATAAATCAATATAGTGTATTTTTATTTTAAAATTAAAATATTTTTTTTTGTAAGCTTGAGAAGGCTACATTTTCATCATGTCCAATATATCACCCCAATCGAGGCGGGGAATTGAACCCTTAACTTCACATCAAGGAGTGCCTTAACAAAGCACCCCATCAATGTCTATCTAAAACCCCGTGGATGATTTTAAAATTAAATTATTATTATTATAGTTAGTAGATTGTAATCATCATTATTATCTTATCATTATTTCGCAGTATATTAAAAATAACCAAACCTATAATAATTTAATTTTCAACTAACACTAACTACAATAATTATTCATTATTATTTATAAATATAAGTTATTCATGAACAATATTATGCCATCTAAAACAAAATGATCAACTAATACTCCACAAAAATTAGAATTTCACTCTTAATAAATACCTTTAATACTCAATAAAGAAATAACATTTCACTCTTAATAAATTTCTTCAATAATCCATACACAAATAGAATTTAATGTCTTTTAAAAAAAAACACCCTTGACTCTTCAAAATTGATTATAAACCCTACTTCAAAATTATTATATATACATTTTATAATTTTAAAAACATACAATTTTTTCTTAAGTTTTTTATTAAAAAAATCATATTTTTAAAATTTCAAAATTGATTATAAACCCTACTCCATGATTATATATACATTTTATATTTTTAAAATATATAATTCTTTCTCAAAATAATTTTTATAAAAAAAACAAAATTCATATTTTTATTATAAACCTACTCCAAAATTATATATATTTACATTTTCATAATTAAAATATATAATTTTTCTTCTTAAATATTTTTTTATAAATAACAAATTCATATTTTATTATAACAATTGATGTTAATTTATTCTTTAAATCACTCCCATAGCTATAATTGGGATTGAAAAGTAGGGATGAAATTTATAGATAAATTTTAGTTAGGTTTTAATTTTTCTGTAAAATATAATTTATAAAATTTACAGAATTATTAAATAAATTATAAAAATTAATAAAAAACTGTCAAATTTACTAAGCGAGCTTGCTTAAAATTATAATTTGATTGAAAAGTTTGTTTTGAAATTCTAACCCAATTAGAAAGTTCTGGGAGTCGAACCTTTACCAAAAACAAATATATAATAAAGTCGTATGCCTATCACATTCAAACAACATAACCGTGTGGAAGGCTTTTCGAGGGAGAAATATTTGTCCCCTTATGTCAATAAAACTTTTGTTCCTAATGTGACTTACTAGAGATGTTGAAGCATTTTCTCTATTTATGCCTCTTAACTAAGTTTGCATTAATTTTGTTTCGAATTAATCCGTTAACAATATCTCCTTGCATTTTTTTAATTGTAAAGTTACTTTGGTACCCTAAAGGATGTTTTGAGTTTTGGATGTTCATTATGAGGATATATTTTTATAAGAGTTGAAGTTATTTATTAGATTTTGGAAACTATAATGTTATTATGTTTAATTTAAAAATTTTATAAGGATGTTTTTTTTTGAGATTGATATAATGATAAATTAATTGTGTTTATTTATATGTAGATTATCGTTTAGTTGTATAAGTAAAAAATGGAGATGGGATATTTCGAAAAGTTTTTAGATTTTTAGTGAATCAGATGTAATATAAATGTGGAGTTATTTGATTATTTTTTTTTATTAGTAAGTTCATATTGAGGTGATAATACTATGTCTCATCAGTCTAGTACATTGGTGGGCAAGAGGTGTGAGTATGGGAAGAGTTAAGAGTTAACTCTCAATTCTACATCTTATTGAGTGCCTACACTTGTTCTTGGTCTTGTATGTTTATTTGTGATTGGGGTTAGGTGTAAGTTATGGACAATGTTCATAGAATGAATGCCTTCACTCATCACTTTTCAGTGAATGACTTGGACATCAAAATTAGGCTAAAAAATGAAAATGCTCAGAATCTTTTGAAACTGTGGTTAAGTCATAGTGTTTGTTGTCCTGATTCCAACGACGCTTGAATCACTTCAATTTGACATCGTATGACAATGTTATGATGTTCTGAAGTTTTTGACCAACAATTTTTTTTTACAAGTGGGTTGACTGGGCTGCTAACTGCGTAGTCCATATCACTGACATCATGTTGTTGTCAATATGTCAACTGGGCATACGAAAAGCCAATCATAGCTCGCCAAGTGTCAACTTTGTACAGTATTGAGTTGGCAATTTTTTATTGGGTCGTGCAAATTTGGTGCTCCAATAGAAGGTCGCCACGTGGCCCAACCAAAGACTACCATGTGGCACCTCATTATTGGTCAAAATTTTGTTAACAAGCCTGAAAGCCTCAATAGGGGTCAAACCCATGGCCTATCGCACACAAGCTCGGTGACCTACCATCTCGCCATAAGGGTGGTTCTTACAATACCACATGACCGAGTTCTATTTAAATTCAATGTGTTGACCGTTTGGGAGGAGGGCCAAACGTTAACCCTGGCCCCTGGTCATGTCTCCGTTCACTAGACCACGATGGAACTGGGGAGGGGCGGGGATCAACATCAACCCCAGGTTACATGCTACGTCCATAGGACCTTTGACGAGAGTTAGCAGAGAGTGGGCAAGGACCAACCCAACCCATGGTCACAAAGATGTCTATATGCCCATGGAGGAGGGCTAGGTGGAGAGGGTGGGGTTGTAATATTTGGCTCGTGGTTACATTAGATACTACATTCTCATGCAGAGGATCCTATGTTGGAGGGTGCGAGCGAGTAGCCCTGACCCTTGGTTCTTGGCGTACCATGCCACTGTTATCGGGAGCTCTGGCGGTGGGGAGGAGTAGTAGGCCTGACCCTTGGCCACATCGCTAGTCACGTGACCCTATTCTGACAATGTAGAGGGCTTAGCCCAGAGGGGGCGGGCAGTTGGCCCCGACCCTCGACCACATCAGCACTGCATGTGACCACAACCTCTACAAGAAAGGTGCCAATGCGGGCTAGGGCAGACCATTAGCCCTAGTCCTTGGTTGTATGCACCTCATGTGGCCCTACATTTGCGTAAAAGGGTTATTGGGCATTTTAATGAGGTGATAAAATGCACCTTTTGCGGGAAAAATGTCGCTTCCTGAATTGTGAAAAGGGCAAAAATGTCACACAGTTAGCAGGTTTGGTCAAATTGTGGGACATATAATAGAGCTTGGCTTGGAGAAGCATAACTTGCTCAATTTTGAACCTTTTTTAGCTCAAGAAGAACCTAAATGGGGGTTTTTGAACGTTTTGAACTCATTGGAAGCCTTAGTTTTTTTATTTGAGCACTTTATAATGGGGTTTTTGCAGGATTGAGTCTTTTAGTGCCAGAGACAATTAGAGGTTATGAAGCAATTTTGAAGGCATTTTGAGCATTAAGGGAATCTTGCAGGGATTTTCCAGCCTTCTTATTTCATCTAAAGTAGTTGTGACTTCTATAGTGTAGCTATTTTTAGTCTTTTCCCAATATGTGTTCATGAGAGAAGTTCTTTTACATACTTTAAAGTGGAGTTGTTGTACATTTTTATGCTTGGTTTTCAACTAGAGTACAAGGACCTGGTGTGAGAGTCCTTTTTATGTTGACATTCTCATGACTTGTTGTAGGGAGTCATATTTTTGGAGTAAGAATTCATTGTAGGAGAATGTTTCCTTGCAGGGGAAACAAGCCACTTATTTGTCAACAACTTGTATGTACTCATTTTCCACTGAAAATAATAGAGATATCTAGATGTTAGAGAAGGTCCGAATACGTAGCCCAGGAGGGGTGAACTCTGTCATCGGATGTTGTTTTCTTCTCTTCATGTTTTCCATTTTGAGTTGCATGTGAATGTGTTACTTTTTAAAATTTCATGTGAAAACTAACTCACCATGATCCAGGTGGATATTTGTGGCCACCCGCCTATTCCACTTGGACCCCCACCATTGTTTCTTTTATCTTTTTAGTTTCCTTATTTGTAGCACAATTTACTATTTTTTGCAGTTTTTCGGGTCCTGAATTTCTGAAGCTGTTTTGAGGCCCTAAATGACATTTTTTGGGAAAACTAGAGCCAACATGGGGAGTTGCTCATTGTTTTTCCCACGAAAGTTGTATTCCTTGGATAGATATTTCTAACGAGGTATTATGCGCATCAAATAGAGATCGTATGCCAAAGTTACAACCCAGGAAGTTGATGTACCAATTTACCCAAACGAGGCCCATAGTTTGGCGCTTCATCTCCTAGGGTTAGGTTTTTGGATGTTTAGGGTTTTCCATTGTTTCTCAATAATAAATAGGACTTTGAGCCTCATTGTAACACAGTTCAAAGGCATGTAGCCACCACATCTCTTCTTAGAGATAAGCTACCATCGCTCGAGCTAGTTTATTTCCATTTTGTATGTAAGCATATTTTAATGTTGTGATATTAATAAAATGCAATTTTATTTTTGCTGCATCTCTATGTTTATGGTTATATCTGTAATTTGTTGTGTTCATGTTTAAATTCATATCAGTGGTATCAAAGCAGTCTACTCTTTCTCGATCCTTCTTTGCATGTCCCCAACAAGGACAGGGTATAAGGAGTTAGGGCTCGATCTGGTTGAACCTTTGCAAGATCGGCCTCGCAAACCCTGAGGGCTGACCATGGGGGAAGAAAAGAGAGATGAGAAGTAGGATATCCTATCAAAATATTACTCGAGGAGGCCCTCGAGAAAAAAAGGAACGCGATGATGGATAACTTTGCCCAAATCCTTCAACAGTTGTCCACCAGGGATGCATCCACATCCAACAGCCACTTTGGAGGTGCCACTTCTTTTAAGGTACAAGTAAAATTTGACATTCCCATATTTGAGGGCCAACTAGATGCAGACGCCATAGGTAAATGGTTAAATCTGCTACAAGGATATTTTTTTGTTCATGATTTTTCCAGCCAGCAAAAGATTAATTTTTCTCTTCTCAAAGCTGCCCCACACATCAAGGACTGGTGGGAAACCTACTATGAGCAGAAGGATGAAAGTACACCCTCATTGTTTTCAGTCGCACCCACTTGGAATTCATTATGGGATGCCATCAAGGAGTAGTACTACCTTGTTGGGAGCTATGAGGCTAAATACATAAAGTGGACCATGCTGTGGCAGGGAAGGGACCAAGACATGCCAGATTTTACCAATGTT
The DNA here is from genome assembly GCA_000404065.3 of Pinus taeda. Taxonomy (NCBI): domain Eukaryota; kingdom Viridiplantae; phylum Streptophyta; class Pinopsida; order Pinales; family Pinaceae; genus Pinus; species Pinus taeda. The sequence continues at coordinate 38,134 of APFE031515929.1, read as the reverse complement.
TTTCATACCCTTCGCATGAAGTTGTGTATCAAGAATTTTGAGAAACATTTGGTACTCAAGTACTGTGACTGTCTACACAAGTACATCCATGGGATGGAGTTCCTGGATGTATCCTCACTTGGTACAACGTATTGATACGCTGTCAAGATCGAGCAGAAGATTAAACAGAAAAAAAAAGGCTTTGGATCTGTGAATCTAAAGCAAGGGAAAGGTGCCCCCAAATCATAGAACAAAGGACAAAGCCAAGGCGAGGTGGCCCAGGACAACCTGCCAAAGCCGCAAGCAAAGAACAACACCGCGAAGCCGAAGAAGGACACGAGAAAGTGGTGTGAGTTCCATAATAGCTCCACTCACAACAAAAGCGAGTGTCGGGCCAAGCAATCACTAGTGGCCGAGCTAAAGGCTTTTGAATCAGATGCATGTTCTGACTCTGAGTCAGAACCTAACAAGGAGAATGACAAAGGGAAGCAGATTATCGATGCAGAGCCCAATGCCACCATTTCCACCACGAAGGTCCAAAAGGAGGAACCCAAAGATCCAAAGGAGGAGGAACCCGAAGATCCAGAGGAGGAGGAGCGCCTCTTCCACTCCTAGATGTGGGTAAAGGGTTCCTTGATATAGTTCATTGTCGACAGTGGGAGCTAAAATGACCTCATTTCAGCAGAGGTCGTGAAGCAGCTAGGCCTACTGACCACAACACACCCACAATTATACACCATCGGGTTGCTTCACTAAGGAAGGGATCTTCGCGTCAGCCAGCAGTGTCACCTTCCATATAGCATCAAGCCCTTCACAAATGAGGTATTATGTGACGTTGCTCCTCTTGATATTTGTGATGTATTATTAAGCCAACCATACTTGTGGAAGTGACATGTAATGTATGAGTCGAGGCCTCACGTTGTTATTGTTACCTTAGGAAATAAGTTGTATAGGATACTGGAGGTAGCACCGCCTACCACCATCTTGCAAAACAATGCAATAAGCTCATTTCCAGAACTGGGAAATTTGTTTTCCCAATGATACACCCTTAGGGAAAGAAGCAGATTGTGGCCATGACCTCTGGATAGGGCCCCTCCACATGGCAACAACATATGGACAAGGTCGTGGAGGATTACGAGGACATGTTCACCTCCCCTGTAGGGCTGCCTCTACACTATCAGATCAAGCACTCCATCGATCTGACCCCAGGTGTGTCGTTGCCCAATGGACCAATCTATTAGCTTTTTTTTCTGGAGAATGATGAAATCAAGAGGCAGATTCAGGAGATGTGCAGAAAGGTCACATTCAACTGATTTCATCGCCCTGTGCGAGCCCAATCATGTTGATACAGAAGAAGGATGGGACTTGAAGACTCTGTATTGACTATAGGGCGTTGAATAAGATCACCATCCAAAATAGGTACCTGATCCCATGGATTGATGACCTTTTGGATCAAATCAAGGGGTCAAAATATTTCATCAAGATCAACTTGAAGTCCAGATATCACCAGGTACCAATCGAACCCTCCGATGTGTGGAACATTGCCTTCAAAGCCAAGGAGGGCCTTTTCGAATGGTTGGTTATGCCTTTTGGGTTGACAAATTCTCATATAACTTTCATTAGGTCGATGGATGTCATTTTGCGGCCATTCACTAACTCATTTCTAGTGGTATACTTGGATGACATCCTAATCTTCAGCCAGAGTTGGGAAGAGCACCTCCACCACATCCGACAGGTTCTCCAAACAATGCGGCAACACACGCTGTGTGCCAATTTGGAGAAATGCACTTTTGGCTGAACAAAATTCAATATCCGGGATACATTATTGATGAACAGGGGGTGCATGTGGATCTAGCCAAGATCTAAGTCATTCAATATTGTCTAGCCCCAACCACTCTGACAGAGCTCTGCATCTTTCTGGATCTTGCCAATTTGTACTACAGGTTCGTGTTGGGGTTCTCTCATATCACTTGACCCTTGAGTTAAGTCACCAAGGGAGGAGCGGAAGAAAAATTATTTTGGTCTAAATATCAATAGAAGGTGTTCACAGAGTTGAAACATCGCCTCTGCTCTGCACTAGTTCTCACATTACCAGACTTGCAAAAACCATTTGAGATCGAGACAGATGCCTCTAAATATGCTATTGGGGCAGTCCTTACTCAATAGGGGCATCCAGTGGCATATCACAGTGAGACACTTTCAAACATAGTCTAGAAGTATCCCACTTATGACAAAGAGATGTATTCCATTCTGCAGGTATGCCGACAATGGAAGAATTACATTTTAGAGAAGGAAATGGTCATCCACACAGACCACCGACCCCTGCAGTTCATAGACATGCAAGGGAAGTTGTAGAATGATCGCAATCAAAAGTGGTCCACATACCTACAAAAATTCCATTTGAATATCAAGTACAAGAAGGGAATCACCAATAATGTTGCATAGTACCTCAACCGACCACCGATCATGGCATTAACCACCCTGCTCAACTCTTGTGGGCACGAGACTTTTGATTGGCCACTTCTCTACAAAAGCGACCCATAATTCGACTACACATACCAGACGCTCTTGGAGGGTCAACAAGTTCCAGATTTTCACCTCCAGAATGCATTGTTATGCCACCTGGGACACCTTTGTGTTCCTTCAAGCAAGCGTGCCAAGATGATTTGGGAAGCACACTATAGTCGGGTGGCTTGGCATTTTGAGGTCGAGAAAACAGTGGTAGTACTACAACAGTATTTGTGTTGGCCAAATCTTCGACAGGATGTGAGGAAGTACATTAGATCCTACATTGTCTGCGCCATTGCCAAACTGACCATCAAGAAGCAAGGCCTTTATACTCCACTGCCTACCCCTAGTTGAGCTTGGGGATCCATCTCCATGGATTACATGTTGGGCCTTCCTTCTACTAAGGATGACAATGACTGTGTGTTTTATGGTCATTGAAAGATTCTCGAAGATGGCCATTATGGCGACCTGCAAGAAGAATATCACAACAAAACCCATTGCTAAACTCTTCTTTGAATGAGTGTGGGTACACTTTGGGATTCCACAGTCTATCATCTCATATCTGGACAACAGGTTCCTTAGTACATTTTGGTCCAATCTTTGGTTGATATTGGAAACCAACTCATTAAGTCGACAACTTTCCATCCCAAACTAATGGCCAGACATAGGTCATCAATAGGATGATCGTACACATTTTGTGCATGTACAACTCAAAGCATCCACACACATGGGATGAGAGCCTCCTCTATGTCCAACACAATTATAATCGGGCTCTCCACAGCTCGATTGGCCACAACCATTTTCAGATGGGCTTGGGATTCCAACCACTATGTCCCATTGATGTTGCCATACCATTTGTAGCTACTCAAGCAAATTTGGCTCTTGTCTAATCCTAAGCTGATAAGGCAAACAAGTTCATTGAGCACATTTAACACATTCGCCGACAGGTCCATGACATTTTGGAGAAATCAAATGCCAAGTACAAGCAGCGACATGATCAACATCGAGTGCCACACAAGTTTCAGGTGGGCGACAAATTTTGGTTGCGTTTGCAGAAGGAACGCCTTACTGGAGCCTAAGAGAAACTCAAACCACTCTAACATGGTCCTTACACTATTACCAAGGTTATGGGAGACAATGCATTTGAGCTCATCATTCCCCTATTCCTTGGCTTGCACCTAGTGTTCAATGTGGACTACCTTCGACCATACTTCCCACCATTGTTGGACACATTAGAGATAGCAGAATAACTCACACCTAAAGAGTTAAATCCAGACTACATGGAACAAGCCAAAAGTAATCGGATCATGGACACACAGATCAAGAACACCCGAAAACAAAGGATCCAACTATGTCGAGTTGTCAAAGCAGGCTAACTCCTTCACGAGGCTAAGTGGCTCACCAGGGACCAAGTTTAGCAGAAGTTTCCTCATCTCATCTAGGAACTCAACACAATAGGGACCATTGATTCCTAAGGGGGGAGGAATGATCCGGGTGGATATTGGTGGCCACCCTCCTATTCCACTTGGACCCCCACCATTGTTTCTTTTAGTTTTTTAGTTTCCTTATTTGTAGCACAATGTACTATTTTTTATAGCTTTTCAGGTCCTGAACTTCCGAAGCCGTTTTGAGGCCCTAAATGACGTTTTTTGGGGAAAATCAAGGTGAACATGGTTTATAAATTGACATTAGCCACTTAAAAGTTGTAGTCCTCGGATAGATATTTCTAACGAGGTATTGTGCGTGTCAAACAAAGATCGTATGCCAAAGTTACGACCCCGGGAAGTTGATGTACCAATTTTACCCAAACTGGGCTCATAGTTTGGCGCTTCATCTCCTAGGTTAGGTTTTTGGATGTTTATGGTTTTCCATTATTTCTGAATAATAAATAGGACTTTGAACCTTGTTGTAACATAGTTCAGAGGCATGTAGCTGCCACATCTCTTCTCAGAGATAAGCTACCATCACTTGAGCTAGTTTATTTCCATTCTGTATGTAAGCATATTTCAGTTCTATGATATTAAAAAAATGAAGTTTTATTTTTTCTGTATCTCTGTGTTTATGGTTATATATGTACTTTTTTGCATTCTTGTTTAAATTCAAATCACACCACCTTGCAGAGATTTTGAAATTTGTTACCTTTTAAAGATCCATTTTGTTTACCTGCAAAGCGTCAGTGGATGGTTAGTTTTTGAGAGGAGTAATCCTCCATTTGCAAATCATGTAAGGATTCCAATTTGAGGTTTTTAAGCTACCTTTGTTAACTATATTAGCTTTCTAGATTAGACAAGGGAATACTTGTTGCACTATGACAAAAGGAAGTTAATAAAAAACCAAGAAGCTTGTAACATAAGATTCATCCACTTTCGTGCCCTCCTATGTCACTTTAGTTGTGAGGATTAATCCATGACAACACATAAGCCTCAATGTAGCATGATCCTTATGCCAATGAAACTGTACAATAATCTCGCGGCCTTTTACAATCATAATAATCAATCAATTATGGAGTAATTATGCTTTCTTTCTTGGTCTTTGTGAATAATAATAACTAAATTCACTTACATTATGAAAATATAGAATAACCTTTATAAATATACAATCTTCTTTCTTCCTTTCTCACATTAAATATGAGTGATTAATCAATTAATTATAGATTAATTATGCTTTCTTTCTTGGTCTTTGTGAATAATAATAACTAAATTCACTATTATATTATGACAATCTAGAATAACCTTTATAAATATACAATCTTCTTTCTTCCTTTCTCACATTAAATATTAGTAATTGCTACAATGCTAAATTATTAAGAATAGTTATAAAAATAATAACTTTGTAATAATCATTTAATTATAAAAATATTATATTTAATTATTTAAAATATATATATGAAAAATAATTTAAATAAATAATTAATATATATATATATATATATATTCCTAGGTAAAACTATTCTATTATTTACATCAACAAAGTAAATTTATAGCATATCTGGTATAAAGAACCAGCTGCCGAGAAGGAGTGGCAGCATGGAACAGCGGAGTGTTCAAAAACTGAGAGGACGAACCAGTCCAATTTGGCAGTCCCGTGCAGGGGAGCCAGAGGAGTCAAATTTTCATTCCCGCGCAGGGGAGCCAAAGAAGTCAAAAACATCTTGACAAAAACAGTCACCCAGGACCTAGACACAACAACATAAACAAAAAATTCTAGAATTGACCAAATGCCCTCACTATTGGACCGCATAACCTGAAAAGAAGCCGCAGTACTTGGGTTAGGCTTCAGGAGCCTCCTCCACAATCCTAAACCACCCAAAATCAGCCAAGTCCTAAGCTTGGACCTCTTCAGTAGCAGTCGAACTCAGGGGTACAGGCTCCATCTTTACGTCCTTGTCATGGCTGGCCAGCATCTCCCTAACACTCGCAGAACCTACAATTGGCGTCTCCATAGCTCTCGTAGAACTAGCAATTGGCGTAGTTACTATACCCTGGTCCTCCCGTTGAACGCTGGATTCGCCCTCATCTTGGGCCTCCTCAATGAAAAGCACCAAAACATGGGCACTGATCCGAGGACAGTTCAATGAACTGTTGAAAGTGAAAATTGTTGAGCCGAAGGAGGGCGAGGACGAGGGCCCTAGAGAGCTAGAATCCAGAAATTGGCTGGGCCTTAGAATGCTCTCTCTTTCGTCGCGAGGGCTATGGCGCTGACGAGAAGTATCTTCACCGGTTGAAGGGCGGGAGGACGCACCTCGGGAGGTGCCTCTGCGGCTGAGCATTTGCTGTCGAAGTTGGGGCATGACTGCAGGGAAAAACAAAGCCCCTTTGCCAAATGCAGAACTGGTGCCCAAAACAGCCGCGATTAAACCAAACACAGTCGGGGGATTAGACCAAACACACAGACCTACAGACGGACTAGGACCATACATGAAGACAAATGGACGAGTGCCTGAAACAACCGCAAGAGTCGGGGAAATGGCCGGAGGCTTCGAGCCAGAGGCCAACCCAAACAGCGCTAGAAGCAGCAGAGTGAACCCAAATAGCGCCAGAAACAGCAGAGTGAACCAATGGCGGAAACCGAATATAATGCACCCTCCTCTACCTCGAGACGTTCCCGCCATAACTGTGGCATTCATGGGAGCCGAGGAGCTGAGCCAAACATCGCGTGCGGAGGTGAACGAAGCATTAATGCTCCCCTGTTGCATTCTTTTAAACCATAGCATGCACCGCTGGTAATGTCCCTTCCTCCACATGGAGTCAGCTCCTCTACACATGGCTGGCAGGTGGTCTCCGTTCATCGCCAACTCCCGTCCCATCGCCTTGAATGTAACCTCATACACCCGCATCCGGGGGGGTAGCATCTCTTTGGACCAGAAGATTGCATTCCTGCTCCTGATCATGATTCGATATTATGTCTAGAGTCCCTGTGATTAGAGTATGCTCATTTTCCACGCCCAAATTGGCCAGGAGGTCAGCGACCTTGTTGCCTTCCCTCTTAATGTGATTGAAGGTGATGGCCCTGTTATTGAGAAGCGCTTGTTCTATGGCCTCCAGTCTAGCCTCGAGTCTCCAACTAGTGGCTAGTTTCCTTGCATGAGATCCATTTAGGAGTTGCTTGGCCATGTTAATTAGGATCTGGGAGTCTCCTTCAACCTCCAGGGGATGGAAGTTGTGTTTCCATGAGAGAAGGAGACCTTGCCATAGACCCTCTAACTCCGTCGAGTTATTGGTGTCCCACTCTATGTTTCCATAGTAGACCAGAAGAGGCAAGACTATGTGATTTCTGAAAATTCCACCGAAACCTGCAGTTCGAGGGTTTGCCCTTTGAGGCTCCATCAAAGTTGAGCTTGAAGGTGTGCTCTAGAGGGGCAGTCCAAGAGTCCTTTTTTATGTTGCTGCTTTTAAGGGGGGCTTTATTGTGAGATTCCTGAGGGAGTTGCATGTTCCAATTAGCCCAGATGGCTTTCTCATTATCTAGAGTCGGAAGGTCATCCTTAGTCCATGAGCGGAGCATCAGAGTCTCTTTGAGATTCGCACATAACTTGCTCCAGATAATTTCTAATGGGGAACTTTGATCTTTGAATATGCGCTTGTTCCTTTCTTTCCATATGCCCCATAGGAGGAGCCCGGGAATTATCTTCCATAAATGGTTGAGAATTTCACTTTTATATGGATTCTTTTGCCAATGACGCAAGGCATTTGTGATATTGTCCGCCAATCTGCATCTTCTTTGACATTTGAAGCTTGCCTTCTCCCAAAAATGATTGGCTAAGGGGCATGAGTCCAGAAGGTGCTGGAGAGTTTCCTCCTGGGATTTACAATTGACACAGATAGAAGGGCCATGGTTGTTTCTTCGTCTGAGCTTATCCCAGGTGAGAATTTTCTAATGCCCGACCAGCCAAAGGAAGAGGGAGACTTTAGGCCATGAGCTTGAATCCCAGATTCTTCTCCAAATGGGATCAGGGGGTGAAGAGTCAGTGCAAATAATTTTGTAGGCCTCGGAGGTGGTAAAGGATCCTTTAGGCTTGTAACCCCATCGAAGAATGTCCCTGCCTTCAGAGTATCTTATGCTCCTTTTTCGAAGCTCCCTTTCCATATCTTTTATAAAAAGGTGATCCACATTTCTGATGAGTTGGTCACCTTGTTTCCATTTTCTGAAGCCTTGCGCTGTCTCCTGAGTCCAATGCTTCCAAATCTTTTCCTGTTGTTGTTCCTCCCCGATGTAGTTTGGAAGCATATTTAGAGTGCAGCTAAGCTGTGGCATTTGGTTCCAGGCATCCATCCAGAATCGAGTTGTTCTTCCATTTCTTACTTCCAAAAAACTATGCTGTTGAATCAAAAGGAAGTGTTGCTTGGCAGCATTCCATATTAGTGAACCTTTTATATTGGGAGTGAATCTGATGAGCTCCTCCTGAGGTCTGTGATTGGATTATTTGGCAGTCCAAATGGCGGCCCAAAGTTTTTCTGGGGAAGAGAGCCATTGCCACTAGATTTTGGCGCTCATGATAGCATTGCTATGATTGGGATCCCTCAAGCCAATGCCGCCTTTTTCTTTAGGCATCCAAACTGTGGTCCATTTTACCAGAGCCCATTTGCGGTTTGTAGCTGAATTCCCCCAGAGGAAGCTACGTTGTAGATCCATTATTCTTTTTATTACCCATTTAGGCACTGCAAGGATTGAGAATAAGTAAAGTGGAATTGCCTGTAGTACTGCTTTTATGAGCACCAAACGACTTGCAATGTTCAGCGTTCTGTGCGTCCAAAGGTTGAGACGGGATTCAAGTTTCTCGATGAGAATGCGCTAGGAGGAGTGCTTGATGGACGAAACAATAAGGGGGGCTCCAAGGTACTTGGAAGGGAGAGTGGTTATGGGGAAACCCAATATCCGAGCTACAACATGCTTCACTACAGGTGAGGTGTGAAAGAAAAAGATCTGCGATTTGGTGTTATTGATGCTGGTTCCTGAGGCCTCAGAGAAGTCATTGAGCAAGGATTTAAAGCGGGAGGCTTCCTGGACTGATGGGTAGCCAAAGAGCATATTGTCGTCAACAAATTGCTGATGTGTTATAGCTGGGGAGTGGTGAATGGAGAGTCCTTTAAGCTGCTGGGAAAGGAGGGCCTGTTTGATGTGACGTCCCAAGCCTTCAGCCATTAACACAAAGAGGAAGGGGGAGAGAGGGTCGCCCTGCCTGATTCCTCGAGAGGTACTGAAAGGTCGGGAGGGGATGCCATTCAAAAGAATGGAAAAGAAGGATGAGGAGATAAGACTCATAATCCAACGTATCCACATAGGTGATAATCCAAAGGCGTTTAACATTTTTTGAATGTATGTCCAACTGAGCTTATCAAAGGCCTTAGAAAGATCAAGCTTTAGAACCATACCTGCCTGTTTGGAGTGCTTGAGGGAGTGTATAATTTCATGCGTGAGGATAATGCCATCCAAGATCTGTCTCCCTTCCACATATCCAGATTGTTCAGGCGAGATGAGTAAGGGCAAAAGTGGCTTTAACTTGTTGGCAATGACTTTAGAGATCACTTTGTATATAACGTTGCAGAGAGCAATCAGACGAAATTTATCCGGGGTGTTGGATTGCTCCTCTTTTGTTATGAGTGCAATGAAAGTTGAGTTGAGAGAAGGTAACAACCAATGAAGAGCTCTCAATTCCTCCACCACTTGCCAGACCTCAATTTTTATCAACTCCCAAAAGGTGTGAAAGAAGGTGGTAGTGAAGCCATCTGGGCCAGGGGCTTTGCCCTCCTTGAGTTGGGACATGGCTACATCCACCTCCTGGGTCAGGATAGGTCGTAGAAGTAGCTCATTGTGTTCCTAAGTGATAATTTTTGGCACATTTTGTGTAATTATTTCTATGGCAGGTCGCCTATCTGCATGGGGCTCTTGATGAACTTGTTTGAAATGACTTAGGAGTTCCTCCTCGATTTCTTCATGTTGTTCCACTCTTACCCCACCCTGCTTCTCTATGAAGGAGATATTGTTGTGCATTCTTCTTTGAACAGTTGTTTGGTGAAATAATTTAGTGTTCCGTTCTCCCTCTTTCAGCGATCTAATCCTAGATTTCTGCTTCCATAATATCTCCTCCTGCTTTCTCCTCTCCTCCAGTTGATTGTGAATGCGTTGCTCCTGATCCAGGGTCCTTTCAGTGTGTCCCCCTGTGATTATTTGTTGCTGGAGATCTGCCATTTCCTTGTTTAAGTCTTGTTGCGCCTTAAAGAAGTTTCCAAAGGTCTCTTGATTCTACCGCTTTAATTGGGATTTTAGATGCTTGAGTTTCTGTTGGAACTGAAACATTTTTGATCCCTCTGGCGGTATGAAGGTATTCCAAGTGGTTCTGATGAAGTCTTTGAATGAAGGGTGGGTGAGCCAGAACTCTTCGAAGCGGAAGGGCCGCTTGGTGGCATTGCCTGGTCTGTGCCACTGGAGGGAGATTGGCCAATGATCTGAGTCGGAATGAGCGAGAATTGCAGTCGCTATGTCTCCTCCCAAATGAACCGAGTTATCTGATATGAGGAATCTGTCAAGTTTAGAAGCGATTTTGTGCTTCCCTGCTTTGCGATTACTCCATGTGTGCATACCGTTACAAAATTGCAGGTCGATTAGAGAAGTGTTTTGGATGAAGTCTTTGAAGTGGATATTTTCCTGTTCCAACCTGCTTCTCCCCCCGAGCTTTTCCTCTAGCTTGGTGATCATGTTGAAGTCCCCTCCAATGATCCAGAGAGGATGCATTCTGTTAATATTCAGAGCTTCTATTATATTGAGAAGAGCTATTTTGTTTCCTGCTTCCTGCGGGAAATAAACATTGGTAAGGTGTCCATGTAAATTGGTGCCTATAATGTGGAAGGTGGCCTGAATGATGTGATGAGATGCATGAAAGTCGGAGAGAGTTAGCGCTTGCGTATTCCATGCAATGGCGAGCCCTCCTGATGCACCTGAGGCATCCACTACCATCGATTGACAGCCTGACCATGCTTTAGAAAGGATGCTTCCTAGAGTGATGTTGTTACACTTTGTTTCTTGAAGAAAGCATATTTGCGGCTTCTCCATCTTTATCATGTTTTTTAATATTCTTAGTTTCCCTGGGCTATTAAGCCCCCTTAAATTCCATGAAGTGAGCTTCATGATTCACTATTGATAGAGGGTTTGTAGTACTTTGTCAGTTTTGCATACCTGCCTGAGTCCACCAGGATTTTCCCTACTGCTACTGTTCGTTGGATATCCGTTCTTCTTCCCCTCTTTTTGGAGTCTTTTGGGGGGAGGCCACCATCCCAGTAGCTGCCCGACTGGATGCCTAGCTGTTTCTGCTGATAAGCCCTCGAGATGACAACTTCCAATTTCTTGATTTGAAGCTCTGGTATTTTTTCATAATCCTTCTTTTTGCATGCCAATTCTAGCTCTAGAATGTCTAGTCCTTCCATATCTATACTTTCTGGTTCTTCATCCATCTGTTGCACCTGACTATTTTCTGCTATAGATATATCTAAGCTCCGGGGATGATCTGGAGTACCATCAACTTCCATATCATTTACTTTCCCATCAGGCCCTTAATGGCTCTCCTTGGGGATAGTCATATCACCCTTAGAGGTTTGTGAATCGGGGGGAAAGCAAGAGGGAGGAGGAGATGGGCATGGAGCTGGGCTTTGAGATCAGGATTTGCTCTTCGGAGGCTTGAGCAAGTATTTCAAAACTGTTGCTCGTAGTAGGTATAGAGGCGGAATCTTGCTGGGGTTTTTTCCCGGTAGAGGGTTTTTTGTGTGCTCGTTTGCGACTAGGTACTTTGGCAAAGCCATCATGGGTCAGTGTGTCAGAGGGGTCAGGGGCATTGGCCTTGGCATTTAGCAGACAGTCCCTGAATAAATTCCCATGAGCATGACATTTATGGCAGCGAAAGGGTACATGTTCATAATCCAAGGGTTGAATCCATTCATAGTCATCATGAGAAAGACTTACCGAGTCCGGCAGGGCTTTGTCCAGGAACATGAAGACACAGATGCGAGCATAAGATGTGTATCTGCGAAGCTTCGTCTCTTCCACCGCATTTATGTATTCCCCTAGTCCATTGCCTATGTCTTTGAGTAGGCCTTCATCCCAATATTCCTCTGGAAGTGAGTACATTCTGATCCACACTGGAGCCCAGGTGAGGTCTTCCTTGTCTAGGTTGAATCTTGCTACCCAATCCCTTAGATACAGTCCTACTGAGTTGAAAACGTATGGCCCCTCGTCCATGATTCTGTACTTTTCTTCTAGGCATAAGAAGATCACAGTAAAGAACCCTTTCGATCCTAGCTGCAATGTGACATGGCCCTTGGGTTTCCATTTAGCGGCGATCCAGCCATACAGGGCTTTTTCTGTCGGCCAGAACCCTATAAATTTCCCAATGAGAGCATGATCCTTCATGTATTGGATTTGTTCGTTGATCTTCTGGCCAGGAAATTCTATCCTGGGCCTTTAAGCTGCTATTGGTTTGCAAGTTTTCAAGGTGACCATGGGCACTTCCTCTGGTTTGTCCTTTCTTTTTGGAGTTTCACTTCTCTTGTCTGCCTGATTATCCGACGCGTTGTGCTTGCTTTGCTGCGGGATTTCACTGTTAATCACCTCTTCATTAACCGATCCAAAAACGATAAACCCCTCATGCCCTGGCAGCGCAGAGTTTGCCTTGGGCGAGGGCAATGATGCCCCCCCCGGGGGGTGCCCATGTGCTCTGTGGATATGCCTTGGATGCTCTGTTGAAAACCTGGAAGTCAGGCCCTTGGTGGATGCTGCGCCTGATCAGTCTGCGCTGTCTCAGAGAGTTGCCAGAACCCTAGCTGCAGAGCTTCGTGATTCAACTTGAATTTTTTTCAAGATTTTTTCTATATATATATATATATATATTGAAATATTACAAAATAATAACTTTGTAATAACATTTAATTATAAATATATTTAATTATTTAAAAAAATATAATAAAAAAAATAATTTAAATAAAAAATTAAATTTAATATATTTAAAAATTATTATATATATATAAAGAATAATTTCCAGTAATAATTAAATTTATATATATATTTTTAAATTTCACTTGTATAAATATTTAAAAATAGTTAATATTATTATAGATCACAATTTTTAATTATTTTTCCATATATTTTATAAATCACTAAAAATATATTAAATATATAGCTATGGATTCTCATTTATTTGCATAATCTTCCGAAATCCATTTTTATTTTATATAAATTAATATGACATCCACTTTTAAAAATTATATCTATATATATTGATCGTATTTTCAAAAATGATTATATATATAAAATTCCCTCGAGAAATGATTTTGAAACCAAACCATGCACATAGTATTTAATGGAGGTTAGCTTTCAATGCTGAGGAGATGGTGAGAATATTAGTGTATATGGAATTTTTATGTATAGATTTTTGATTTAATTAAATAATAAAATAGATGTAAATTTTAATATTTCAATGTAAATGAAATAAAGATTAATGAAAACAATAAATGTTTTTCAAAAAATTGAAAATAATTGAATCTAATTAAAAATATTTAACATACTCATCAAATAAAATAAGAAAATTCATACATTTACTTAATAATTTACCTAAATTTTAAAAAAAAATATATATAATAATATAATATATATATAATATATATATATATTTATACTTAATTTTAATATTTATTTTTATTTATATTTTCTTCAGAAGGAAAAAGCTATATAGTGTTATATTAAGTCTGAAAAATATCAGTTCTAGATTGTACATATTATACATATAAGAAAAGCACAGGCAAAAACCGGAGGAGAGGTTCTTCTGTGCAGACTGCCAAATAAACTCAGAGATGCACACATGCAAGGGACACCAGCACTAGCTATGAGAAGAAACCGTGATAGATGAAGCCATACATATTCTGACATATACAGGTAAGTCAAAAATCAAAAGAGGAGAAGCCAGAGATAGATCATAAAGACAGATGAAAGGAGTATTAGAAACCCGGAATGCAGAAGTCCTGGATGGAGAAGGACTCCTCGCCAGCAAAAACCTTCAATGACCATGATCTTGTACCGAGATGAAGGCCCTCCTTTGACAAGCAATCCGCTTTCTGTTTCCTATCTCGGTAGACGTGCTGAATGGAGCTCCCTCCCATCTGACCCCAAAAGAACATGATTCTATCCAACTAGCATGTGAGGTAAGGGCATTGGATGAGGCTTTTGCCATTGACATGATCGACCATAGTTTTAGAGTCCCCGAAGATTGAGATGGGATGGATGGCAAAGAAAGTACAGAAGGCGAGAAGACCTGTGAGTGCTTTTGCCTCCGCCAAGCTGTTTGTACCCTTACTTGCGTTCCAGGACATGTTGTAATGTAGGTTCTCATCTATAATAATGACCACCCCACAACCGCATATATTCTGATGGGCAACACCATCAAAGAAGGCCCTCGGGGATCTAAGGAGGGGATCTGTCAGCCCACTTCTGTATTCATTTTTTAGTTTCGAAAGCTTTTTGGGGACGGAGTCATATATGAGAACTATGTGATGCAATATATCCGAGAGGGGTTCTTTTTTTTTTTTTTTTGTAAAGTTAGGCATTCTTCATTCCAGATGACAAACAAAATTACAACATACTAGAGTTCAGGTGGCGGGTCTGCCCGTAGGAAACCAGACCGCCACCTTTCGGCCTTAAAACCTGACCAAAATTTAAAAATGTTTTGTTCCTTCTTCTTGTCATAACCATTGTTTTACCTATTATTGTCTAAGCTAACGACATGAACATAAATCGACACCCAGATACAGTTCATATTCATCATCATTTTAAACAAAAGAAGACACAACTCAGCTAATCCTCGTCCGACATGTTGACCGAGGCAGGCTTTGAGGCGCTAGCACCAGGCTTCAGAATCTTTTGCTCTATGGCCCATTTGAGTTCTAGCACCAATTGTTCCATGTTCTTTAGCAGTAGATGATTTCTGGCTGCCTGGACTTGGACAACCACAATCTCTTTCAGGAGATTACTCTTTATGTTAGCCGATTCTTCCGTCAGTTGGCTTTTGAGATGCTCCTCTGCCTGCTTGCGTTCCTCATCCTCCTCTTCATGGACAGCGTGGTTGACCTCCATAGCCCGACCAACTACATGTTTCATGATCCAGTAAAATTGGAGCATTTTATTGAACAACGTGTTCCTGCCTCTTGAGGTGCCTGGGTTCGTGATCACTTCCCAATCCTCGCAGGGGATCTCTTTGTTCGCGCTGATTTCCCGCAGCTCGCGCTCCCACCCATGGATTTGGGAACAGAATGGATGTGCTGTCCGTTCCCAATCGCTGCGAATTTTCTCCACCTCCGCTGTGTGCCGCCTGATCCTGACCGTTCGTCTCGGTCGTGCCTTTACCACCTTTATCGACATCAAGAAATTGTTGAAGTCGAGATTTCTCCTCTGGGAGCAGTTAGGGCAGACCTTCACTGTCGATTTCTTTGCCACGATTCTGAAAACCCCAGTTTCCAAGCCAATCCGTTGGCTTGTTGCCTGAACGTCTGGTGTGAGACAGAATGAGGTAATATATTCTGGGTAGGAGTTTCCCAATTTCTCCTACGAGCCAAGCTGTTCTCCAGCTTTTACTGATTTTTTCCATTGGTTGTTGCTGCTGGAGCTTCCTAACCATGTCGATCACCAACTTCGAGTCTCCCTCAATTTGGAGTCGCTTGAAATTGACCCGCAGAGAAATTTCCAGGCCCCGTTTCAGAGCGTGCAGCTCGGCTTCATTATTTGAGGCTTCCCCGCAGTCCATCGTGAAAGTTCTCAGGGCATTGCCCCCGACATCTCTGAAGACTCCCCCAATGCCAGCCTCTCCTGGGTTTTGTTTTGCAGCGCCATCAAAATTAAGCTTTATGAATCCCTGTGGGGGGTGTCGGTATTGGTTGCTTTTAGCCACTTCTTTGGTCTGTTCTTTTCGTGAAACACCCCCATTTACCATACTCTGGCTGACCTCCATTCTTTTCAGGATTGCCTCCTCTGTTAGCAATGCCTGCCAGTCTTCGTCTTTCCAGCTTTCCATTAGGATTGTTTCACGTATGTTCCTAATGGTTTATTCCCAGATTGTTGTGGGGGTTCGGGGTTCCGCCTTAAAAATTGCCCCATTCCGTGCTTTCCAGATGTTCTAGAGCAGGAAACCGGTGGAAAGGAGCCAAGCGCGATTGAACACCGTATTCTGGTAAGGATTTCTCGGCCAATTTACTATGGTGTTTACGATGTTCTGATGATTTCTGCGATGGCGCTCAAACAATTTGAGGTGACTTTCCCACAGGGAATTGCTGACTATGCAGCGGTTCATCAAATGTTCCATGGTTTCCTCTTGGGAGTTGCAGAGAGCACAATGGGATGGGCATTGGCTTCCCTTCCTCGGAATCTGGTCCCAGGTAAGCACTCTGCCGTGAAGTATAGTCCAAATGAAAAAATAAACTTTAGGCCAGTGCTTGGTTTTCCAAAGGTTTTTCCATTGTTTGGTTTTTGGCTGTTGATTTTGATTGACTTTGTGGTAGTAGGCTTCTACTATTGAGAAATCTCCTTGAATTCGTTTACCCCATCTGAGAATGTCAGACCATGTTTTCCTTGCTACTTTTCGAGATGCCATCTCTGTATAATACTCTTGCCATTTGCTGGTTTCTGGTGCCCCTTCCCAATCCTCTTTTTGTTTCCAACTGCGCCAGTATCCTTCCTCGTCTGGCTTCCAGAAATTGCCAACTATTAATGCCCCAGTCTGGGATGAGAAGGCAAGGATGGCATGGAGGTTGCCTTTTTGTATGAGTCTTTCGCGTTGCTGCCAAGTTTCCTCCCAGAATCTGACCTTGTCCCCTGCTCGAATTTCCCAAAAACTGTTATCCCTTATCAGGTCTTTGCTGCCCCTCGCCAGGTTCCAGATTGAAGATCCTCTGGTCTCCGTCGTACTTCTCAGTCGTTCTTTGGTTTCCCGTGCCGCATCATATTTTCTTTCCCATATCACCTTCCACAGGTCAGGGCCACCCTGAATCCACCTCCACCAGCATTTCACGCCCCTGACTTGGTTGAGGATGAAGGGGTCACGAAGCCCTAAACCGCCATCTTTGGAGAGTTGGCTAAGCCACTCCCATGAGATTAGGGCCCACTTTCTAGTTCTGTTGGTCCCCTGCCAGAGGAAGTTTTTGAACATAGAAACCAGCTTTTGGCTTGCTGTCTTAGGGATAGATTGGCACGAGAGCTGGTAGTTAGGGATGGCCTGCAAAACTTCTTTCAAGAGTATTATCCGACTTGGGGCATTCAATGAGCGATGGGTCCAGTTCTCCATTTTATTTCAAATTTTTTTTATTAAAAGTTCCCAGTTGGCAAACCGGAATTGATGCTCATGCAACATAATACCCAGGTATTTTGACGGGAAGGTTCCCCTGTTAAATCCTAGAGTGCGCGCTATTAGCACCTAAATCCGCCTTAGGCTGAAAGAAGGCAAAATTCAGGGTAACCACAAACCACGCTCAGTCTGGTACCTAGCCCTACTTGAGCAGGAGAGGGCTCTCTCCGAGTCACACTCAGTGAATAAATAAACTAAAAGGCCTAAGATGACTTACAGTGAACTATTTATCTTAGGCTAGTAAGTGAATATGGATACAAGAAGTGATTTTTATGAATGACTGTGTTTCTAGGATGTTATGGGACCACTGGATCTTAATGAACAGAGAACTTAATACAAAGGCACTGATTATTTCGTGAGGCAAGGTAGGCAAAAAGCCTAGCAATTTAGTTTTAAGATAGTGCGGAATGGAGAGATTGATTAAGAGGGTGAAAAGGGCATGGACAACATGAATCCTTTTCAACAGAAGAATGAACACTGAACATGAAATTTTCCCACAGGTAGAGCAATAAAATTGAATTCTACCTTAGCTAACTTAGAAATTTCACTGGAAATGAATATGAAATGAACTATGAAACATAACAAGATACATATGAAACATAAGAGACACATTTTCTACACTCACAACCACATGAATCTCATGAAATAGAGCCACTTCCTTTCATTAATCCTCTGTAAAAAAAATATACAATGCAAAAACAGAGTTTCTTTCCCACATTTTCCCATAAGTTACAAGCCAAGCAACCCTTTGAAAATGGTTTGCATACAATATATAGAATGTGCCATGAAGAGATAGAATTCCCAAGGGTTGGGGAGTTACTCGAATAATTACAAAATGAAGGTGGAGAGCCAAACATCAACTACAGGTGCAGCGCCACAAACATGACAAATGGCTTGGGTGGCCCTTTGCCTTCCTTTGCCACTTGGATAACTACCCATCTAGAGTGAAAATACTTTTAAAACCACCTTAGGTGCGAAAATGAAGTATAGATGGGGGGGCCCACTTATGAAAAGTCGGGAAGCGAAATTTCGCGAAACAGAGGCATTCTGGGCCTTTTTTCCTATATGCGCCGCGCGCTTTTCTGTATGCGTCGCACCACTTTGAGGCTAGTTTTGAGGCACTTGCAGGAGTCCAAAATATGCCCAAGTGTGCTTGTTGGAAATCTTGTAATTTCTAATTTCCAAACCAAGTGGAATTGTTTAATTTGGAGCTCATTTTCCCCTCCAAATATTCATTCTCCGAAGACTACTTCATGTGTGTCAAAATAGGGGCAGTGAGGCCATTTTTTGGGTGTTTTTGACCTCCTGGAGACTCAAATCATGCCCAAATTTCTTGCTTGAGTGCCAGTAATCATGATTTTTCCTGTTGAATCCAAAAATTCAAACCATTTCTCATTTTTATCTCCCAATCCTATGCGTCGTGCCGCGCCACGAGAAAAAACCTGTGTTTGTGCCAAAAAATTTCCATGGGACCAAAATTTTCCCAAATTCCTTGAAATTTGGGTTGGAGGTTCTCTAAAAGGCACTATGTTGGGCCACAGAAGCTTCAGCCAAGATTAGAAGCCGATCTTACTCTTTTGCCTCTTTTGTTGCTCTGCTCAGTTTGGCTTTCAAGCTCCTTATTCGAGCTTTTGCGCTCATGCTCCATGCCTGTAATGACAAGCCATCCTCCTCTATATGGTTTTTTCCTTGTTCACCTTCTCCAACAGTCTCTCCAAGTGTAGATTGACCTGATCTAACCAAGACTCACGTTCGTTGTCGATCTCTTACTCCAAGGTAGTGAGATCGATCCTCCTCTGCTGGGTCACTTGTCGATTTTCACGGATGCTTTGCAGCTCCATGATTGTCTGCTGGTCCTCAAGTTGTTTGTTCCTCTGCTCCAGATACTTGATGACCCATCTGGCCCTATCCATATCGAGTATCAAGTCTTGGATCTCGAAGTCCTGCTCCTGAATGGTCATCCTAAGTTTGGCATTTTCTGCCTCTGCCTCATCATCCTGAATGAGGATGACATCGGTCTCCTGCACACCTAATGGCCCCTCATCATGCATGGGCTTCTTGCCCTTGTTCAATACCTGTGTAGTCGATCCCGGAAGCGAGGCCCCTTCCACCCAGTTTGGAGATAACACTCGCTTTGCTGCTGCAAACAAGTGCCTACTGCCTCTCTGATATGTAACAAAAACTGGCATGGTAGTGGTCTCATGGTGCTCATGCTCATGAGAAGGACCACCCAACTCCTACTCTGGCTCTGATAGTACCTGTGATGTGCTGAAGAAGTCACGGGAGATGAAGTCCTCCCAAGCAATTCCCTGCAATCCCAACTGATGATCTACCAAAATC